>JAKTUJ010000020.1:0-241568 GCA_030556625.1 Petasospora euphorbiiphila | reverse complement strand
TCTTCCCAACAACCGATTCCGATGGTGAGTTTGTGACTGGTACAAGCACCATTCCTCAGACTCTCCCTGTGGCTTACACCACGACGTACTTGGATGCAGCTGGATCTACCCACACTGGAGTGGTTTCGTTCTTCCCAACTACCGACTCCGATGGCGAGTTTGTTACTGGTACAAGCACCATTCCTCAGACTCTCCCTGTGGCATACACTACGACGTACACTGATGCAGCTGGATCTACGCACACCGGAGTGGTTTCGTTCTTCCCAACAACCGACTCCAATGGTGAGTTTATGACTGGTACAAGTACCATTCCTCAGACTGTTCCTGTGGCGTTCACCACAACGTACTTGGATGCAGCTGGATCTACCCACACTGGAGTTGTTTCGTTCTTCCCAACAACTGATTCTAATGGTGAGTTTATGATTGGTACAAGCACAATTCCTCAAACTCTCCCTGTGGCATACACTACGACGTACACAGACGCCGCTGGTTCTACCCACACTGGTGTTGTTTCGTTCTTCCCAACAACCGATTCCGATGGTGAGTTTGTGACTGGTACAAGCACCATTCCTCAGACTCTCCCTGTGGCTTACACCACGACGTACTTGGATGCAGCTGGATCTACCCACACTGGAGTGGTTTCGTTCTTCCCAACTACCGACTCCGATGGCGAGTTTGTTACTGGTACAAGCACCATTCCTCAGACTCTCCCTGTGGCATACACTACGACGTACACTGATGCAGCTGGATCTACGCACACTGGAGTGGTTTCGTTCTTCCCAACTACCGATTCTGATGGTGAGTTTATGACTGGTACAAGCACTATTCCTCAGACTCTACCTGTGGCTTACACTACGACGTACACAGACGCCGCTGGTTCTACCCACACTGGTGTTGTTTCGTTCTTCCCAACAACCGACTCCAATGGTGAGTTTATGACTGGTACAAGTACGATTCCTCAGATTCTACCTGTGGCTTACACCACGACGTACTTGGATGCAGCTGGATCTACGCACACTGGAGTGGTTTCGTTCTTCCCAACAACTGACTCCAATGGTGAGTTTATGACTGGTACAAGTACGATTCCTCAGACTCTCCCTGTGGCTTACACTACGACGTACACAGACGCAGCTGGTTCTACCCACACTGGTGTTGTTTCGTTCTTCCCAACAACCGACTCCAATGGTGAGTTTATGACTGGTACAAGTACGATTCCTCAGACTCTACCTGTGGCTTACACCACGACGTACTTGGATGCAGCTGGATCTACGCACACTGGAGTGGTTTCGTTCTTCCCAACTACCGACTCCGATGGCGAGTTTGTTACTGGTACAAGCACCATTCCTCAAACTCTCCCTGTGGCATACACTACGACGTACACTGATGCAGCTGGATCTACCCGCACAGGAGTTGTTTCGTTCTTCCCAACGGCCGACTCTGACGGTGAGTTTATGACTGGTACAAGTACGATTCCTCAGACTCTCCCTGTGGCTTACACTACGACGTACTTGGATGCAGCCGGTTCTACCCACACTGGTGTTGTTTCGTTCTTCCCAACTACCGACTCCGATGGTGAGTTTATGACTGGTACAAGTACGATTCCTCAGACTCTCCCTGTGGCTTACACTACGACGTACACAGACGCAGCTGGTTCTACCCACACTGGAGTGGTTTCGTTCTTCCCAACTACCGACTCCCATGGCGAGTTTGTTACTGGTACAAGCACCATTCCTCAGACTCTCCCTGTGGCATACACTACGACGTACACTGATGCGGCTGGGTCCACTCACACTGGAGTGGTTTCGTTCTTCCCAACGACTGACTCTGACGGTGAGTTTATGACTGGTACAAGTACGATTCCTCAGACTCTACCTGTGGCTTACACCACGACGTACTTGGATGCAGCTGGATCTACGCACACTGGAGTGGTTTCGTTCTTCCCAACAACCGACTCCAATGGTGAGTTTATGACTGGTACAAGTACGATTCCTCAGACTCTCCCTGTGGCATACACTACGACGTACACTGATGCAGCTGGATCTACCCACACAGGAGTCGTTTCGTTCTTCCCAACGACTGACTCCGATGGTGACTTTATGACTGGTAGAAGCACCATTCCTCAGACTCTCCCTGTGGCTTACACTACGACGTATTTGGATGCAGCTGGATCTACTCACACTGGTGTTGTTTCGTTCTTCCCAACTACCGACTCCGATGGTGAGTTTATCACGGGTACGAGTACAATTCCTCAGACTCTCCCTGTGGCATACACCACGACGTACTTGGATGCAGCTGGATCTACCCACACTGGCGTCGTTTCGTTCTTCCCAACGACCGACTCCAATGGTGAGTTTATGACTGGTACAAGCACGATTCCTCAAACTCTACCTGTGGCTTACACTACAACGTATACTGATGCCGCTGGATCTACCAAGACAGGAGTTGTTTCGTTCTTCCCAACGACTGATTCTGATGGTGAGTTCGTTACTGGTACAAGTACGATTCCTCAGACTCTCCCTGTGGCTTACACCACTACGTACTTGGATGCAGCTGGATCTACTCACACAGGAGTTGTTTCGTTCTTCCCAACAACCGATTCCGATGGTGAATTTGTGACTGGTGTTACCACTCTGGCTGGCGATGCTGAGACTGTTCCAATGCCATACACCACGATCGTCACTGACGCAGCTGGGTCTACCCACACA
The DNA here is from genome assembly GCA_030556625.1 of Petasospora euphorbiiphila. NCBI lineage: Eukaryota > Fungi > Ascomycota > Saccharomycetes > Phaffomycetales > Wickerhamomycetaceae > Petasospora > Petasospora euphorbiiphila. The sequence goes on along the minus strand of JAKTUJ010000020.1, from coordinate 238,863 downwards.
GGAGTTGTTTCGTTCTTCCCTACAACCGACTCCGATGGTGAGTTTATGACTGGCACAAGTACGATTCCTCAGACTGTTCCTGTGGCTTACACCACGACGTACTTCGATGCAGCTGGATCTATCCACACTGGCGTTGTTTCGTTCTTCCCAACTACCGACTCCGAGGGTGAGTTCATTACAGGGACAAGCACCATTCCTCAGACTCTCCCTGTGGCTTACACTACGACGTGCACTGATGCAGCTGGGTCTACGAAGACAGGAGTTGTTTCGTTCTTCCCAACGACTGACTCCGATGGTGAGTTTGTGACTGGTGTTACCACTCTAGCTGGCGATGCTGAGACTGTCCCAATGCCATACACCACGGTCGTCACTGACGCATCTGGATCTACGCACACCGGAGTTGTTTCGTTCTTCCCAACTACCGATTCGGCTGGTGAGTTTGTGACTGGTACAAGTACGATTCCTCAAACTCTACCTGTGGCTTACACCACGACGTACTTGGATGCAGCTGGTTCTACCCACACTGGTGTTGTTTCGTTCTTCCCAACGACCGATTCCGATGGTGAGTTTATGACTGGCACAAGTACGATTCCTCAAACTCTACCTGTGGCTTACACCACGACGTACTTGGATGCAGCCGGTTCTACGCACACTGGAATCGTTTCGTTCTTCCCAACGACCGATTCCGATGGTGAGTTTGTGACTGGTACAAGTACGATTCCTCAAACTCTACCTGTGGCTTACACCACGACGTACTTGGATGCAGCTGGATCTACGCACACTGGAGTAGTTTCGTTCTTCCCAACTACCGACTCCGATGGCGAGTTTGTTACTGGTACAAGCACCATTCCTCAAACTCTCCCTGTGGCATACACTACGACGTACACTGATGCAGCTGGATCTACTCACACTGGTGTTGTTTCGTTCTTCCCAACTACCGACTCCGAGGGTGAGTTTATCACGGGTACAAGTACGATTCCTCAGACTCTCCCTGTGGCATACACCACTACGTACTTGGATGCAGCTGGATCTACTCACACAGGAGTTGTTTCGTTCTTCCCAACAACCGATTCCGATGGTGAATTTGTGACTGGTGTTACCACTCTGGCTGGCGATGCTGAGACTGTTCCAATGCCATACACCACGATCGTCACTGACGCAGCTGGGTCTACCCACACAGGAGTTGTTTCGTTCTTCCCTACAACCGACTCCGATGGTGAGTTTATGACTGGCACAAGTACGATTCCTCAGACTGTTCCTGTGGCTTACACCACGACGTACTTCGATGCAGCTGGATCTATCCACACTGGCGTTGTTTCGTTCTTCCCAACTACCGACTCCGAGGGTGAGTTTATCACGGGTACAAGTACGATTCCTCAGACTCTCCCTGTGGCATACACCACGACGTACACGGATGCAGCTGGATCTACCCACACCGGAGTTGTTTCGTTCTTCCCAACAACCGATTCCGATGGTGAGTTTGTGACTGGTACAAGCACTATTCCTCAAACTCTACCTGTGGCATACACTACGACGTACTTAGATGCAGCTGGATCTACCCACACTGGTGTTGTCTCGTTCTTCCCAACTACCGACTCGGATGGTGAGTTTATGACTGGTACAAGTACCATTCCTCAGACTGTTCCTGTGGCGTTCACCACGACGTACACGGATGCAGCTGGATCTACCCACACCGGAGTTGTTTCGTTCTTCCCAACAACCGATTCCGATGGTGAATTTGTGACTGGTGTTACCACTCTAGCTGGCGATGCTGAGACTGTCCCAATGCCATACACCACGATCGTCACTGACGCATCTGGGTCCACCCACACAGGAGTTGTTTCGTTCTTCCCAACGACTGACTCCGATGGTGAGTTTATGACTGGTACAAGCACCATTCCCCAGACTCTCCCTGTGGCATATACTACGACGTACTTAGATGCAGCTGGGTCTACCCACACTGGAGTCGTTTCGTTCTTCCCAACGACTGACTCCGATGGCGAGTTCATTACAGGGACAAGCACCATTCCTCAGACTCTCCCTGTGGCTTACACTACGACGTACACTGATGCAGCTGGGTCTACGAAGACAGGAGTTGTTTCGTTCTTCCCAACGACTGACTCCGATGGTGAGTTTGTGACTGGTGTTACCACTCTAGCTGGCGATGCTGAGACTGTCCCAATGCCATACACCACGATCGTCACTGACGCAGCTGGGTCTACCCACACTGGAGTTGTTTCGTTCTTCCCTACAACCGACTCCGATGGTGAGTTTATGACTGGCACAAGTACGATTCCTCAGACTGTTCCTGTGGCTTACACCACGACGTACTTGGATGCAGCTGGTTCTACCCACACTGGTGTTGTTTCGTTCTTCCCAACGACCGATTCCGATGGTGAGTTTGTGACTGGTACAAGCACCATTCCTCAGACTCTCCCTGTGGCATACACTACGACGTACACTGATGCAGCTGGATCTACGCACACCGGAGTGGTTTCGTTCTTCCCAACAACCGACTCCAATGGTGAGTTTATGACTGGTACAAGTACCATTCCTCAGACTGTTCCTGTGGCGTTCACCACAACGTACTTGGATGCAGCTGGATCTACCCACACTGGAGTTGTTTCGTTCTTCCCAACAACTGATTCTAATGGTGAGTTTATGATTGGTACAAGCACAATTCCTCAGACTCTCCCTGTGGCTTATACCACTACGTACACTGATGCAGCTGGATCTACACACACCGGAGTTGTTTCGTTCTTCCCAACTACCGACTCCAATGGTGAGTTCGTGACTGGTACTAGTACTGTGTTGCATGCTCTTCCTTCACCATACACCACGACGTACACAAACGCAGCTGGCTCTAGTGAGACTGGAGTTATCTCCTTCTTTCCTTCCACGGACACGAGTGGTAACTATGTTTCTCCTACAACTACAGCCAGAAGGACCGCTACTGTCTCGAGCACTACCACAAACAAGACATCAGATGACCTGATCGGTACTAGTGCCTTTGGTGCTGTGAAGACCGCTGATGAAACAGATCGTGAAACTCCAACTCCTGTTGTTTCGACAACTGTTGCAGCTAGCTCAGGGTCAGGTATGACTGCTTCCACGGCGGTTACCAGTTATACAACTGGATTGAACAACACACCTAGTGCTGGTGATAATGTTGGCTCTCAGAACTCACAGAGTGTTGTGTCATCAATCGTCACATCTTACACTGGAGCACCTGGCGGTACAGCCTCCGTGTTTGAGGGTTCCGCATCTTTCTTGAGACCAGACTGGTTCTTTGGCCTCATTTCGATTCTTTCATTATTTTTACTCTGATTATCTCTTTTGATTCTTTCTCTTTCGTTCACTCTTTGAGAGTTCTTGCCCATTTTTCCACCATTACTGTGGGTTTTTTTCGATTGGATCAGTGTTATTTTGACACTTGATCATTTTGGCTCATTACTGCATTGATATATTGATATAGATTGTACTTCATAATATGAGCTACTCTTTTTATGTGGACCTCGTAGTTAGGCAATGCCTAAGGTTATCGGGCGTATATACCGATTTCCAGAGTTCTTCCAGGATTTTATTGGCATCTCGGGCCATCAATTTGTTAGTATGCCTCCATTATACAAATGATTTTAAGGAGATGTGTAGATAACGTTGGTGAAATCTAATGCACCGGTGCTAGAAATAGAATCGTCATGAGACTGATCTCTGGTATCGAGGCTCGAGGTAGCCAACCCTTCCGTATTACCCGGAGCTTCAAAGAAAAGAGCTAGCTGGTGATGGATAGAGTGTAATGACGCATATTCTCAAATAACATGTAGAAGGAAAGAACCACCTGTTCCTTAAATATAATTATACTATTATATACGACGATACGACGTCGAATAAATATATTATATAATAACAGAGAAACATCCAAATTAGGAAATTTTTCAAGTAAGAGAAGTGCGCAACCCGAACATCCATCCGGACATCCACATACTTTTAAAATACGATAATGGAGCTTTACGTGGTAATTAATGGCTGAAAATACTGTTTTGGTAATCAATATCCGATATATTTTTGTATTTGACCCTTGGAATGTCATATTATCAGCGGTTTATAACTCATAATTATAATGGCTTTTTCACTCATTTTGAGAAACGTCAAATAAAAACGGATATGGTCTTCTTAGCATAGAAATACCACAAATTGGATTCATCGATATCTATGACTGGAAAATGACTTAATATGGCTTTAGAGACTCCTAAGTTATATCTAGAACCTCTCTAAACCCATTATTGCCCGATTCCCTCCAATTAGATAACAAGTTACATAATCACTTACTAAGCACAATTATCCCGGGGCCATCAGGTTGTCGTTATCCATCACCTGTTGCCCTTCAGGTACAAAAGGGAGCCATCTGCCCAGAACAGAGGAACAAACGCTTCACACACACACTATAACAACTTATCGAGAACAATGTCTGTTTCTGGTGTTGCGTTTCTATCAGTCACCACGGGCTCCTCGGAGGCCTTTGAAGAAGCTGTTGGGTGGTACCGTTCGCTCGGGTTCAAGTTGGTGAGAAGCTACAACCGTTCTGTCGGGGCCTCGACCACGGGGGCACGTGCCGCCTCTTTCCACTCTCTCAAGGAAGTATGGCTCGAGTCCTTTGAACTCTCACAGATGTCTGCTAAAGGTGGCCGTGTGCCATTGCAAGAGAGCAATTCCAAAGAAAGTGAAGGTTGCGTTATCAAGATCCGTTTAGCCGCATCGGATGCAACGAGGATATCGGATGAAGACCGTCTCAATGGTGAACTTGCCTTCTTCTCCACCAATCTCGACAAGGTTTCAGAGTTGCTTGGTGTGCCAATTGCCAATGGGATGATCACCACTAAGGATCCATTGGGGAACAGTGTCCAATTCGTTGATATCCCAACTCCATACGATGCACCAGTTGGCTCCGATTTCTTCTCACAACAACCTCTCAGCGATGATCATTTACCACTACAGCCTACTCAAGTCAAGAAGAAGATTGCCGTGATGACATCCGGTGGTGATTCGCAAGGTATGAACGCCGTGGTGCGTGCCGTGGTGCGTGCAGGTATTTACCAAAACTGTGACGTTTACGCCGTTTATGAAGGTTACTCTGGTCTCGTTAAGGGAGGCGACCAATTGAAGAAGATGGCATGGGAGGATGTCCGTGGATGGCTTGCCATTGGTGGTACGCTCATTGGTACTGCCAGATGCAAGGAATTCAGAGAAAGATGGGGCAGACTCCAGGCTGCAAAGAACATGGTTGTCAATGGTATTGATGCGTTGATTGTTTGTGGTGGTGATGGTTCCTTGACGGGTGCTGACTTGTTCAGAGCCGAGTGGCCCTCTCTTTTGACAGAGTTGGTGTCTACTGGAGAATTGGAGCAGAAGGATGCAGATGCGCATAAACATTTGACGATTGTTGGTCTTGTTGGTTCGATTGATAACGACATGTCTGGAACTGACACGACTATCGGTGCTAACTCCTCCCTTGAGAGAATCAGAGAAATGGTGGACTACATTGATGCCACTGCCACTTCGCACTCTAGAGCGTTTGTTGTTGAAGTCATGGGTCGTCATTGTGGATGGCTTGGATTGAATGCTGGTATTGCCACAGGTGCGGACTACATCTTCATCCCGGAGTTGCCCGCCAACAGCAAGACTTGGAGAGATGATCTTAAAGAGGTTTGTCATCGTCATAGAGAAAAAGGTCGTCGTAAGACAACAGTTATCGTTGCCGAGGGTGCCATTGACTCAGACTTGAACCCAATCACCAGCGAAGACGTGAATGATGTGCTTGTCGAGTTGGGATTGGACACGAGAATCACAACACTGGGTCATGTCCAGAGAGGTGGTACTGCAGTTGCATCTGACAGACTCTTGGCCACATTACAAGGGTTTGAAGCCGTCAAGGCGGTGATGGACCTTAAACCAGAGGATCCTTCTCCACTTATTGGTATTTTAGAGAACAAGATCACTCGTCAGCCATTGGTTGAGGCCGTCAAGGCGACGAAGGAAGTTGCTACTGCCATTGAAAACAAGGACTTTAAGCGTGCAATGTCACTTAGAGACACTGCATTCATTGAGTCAATTGCAAACTTTGCGTCGATTTCGTTACACGATGATGGATCACAGATTTTGCCTAAGGAAAAGCAGATCAACATTGCCATTGTGCACGTTGGTGCCTCTTCAGCTGGGTTGAATGCCGCTACGAGAGCTGCAACGCTCTATGCGCTTTCTCGTGGCCACAAGGCTTATGCTATTGAGAATGGATTCTCTGGTCTTATCCGTCATGGATCTGTCAAGGAGCTCAGTTGGATTGACGTTGAGGATTGGCATAACAGCGGTGGTTCTGAGATTGGTACTAATCGGTCGTTGCCATCAATTGATTTGGGAACAGTTGCCTTCTATTTCCAAAAATACAAGTTTGACGGGTTGATCATCATTGGTGGGTTTGAAGGATTCACAGCTTTGCATCAGTTGAGCGAGGCAAGAGCACAGTTCCCACAGTTCAACATCCCAATGACTCTTATTCCAGCCACAGTTTCCAACAATGTTCCAGGCACAGAGTATTCTCTTGGTTGCGACACTTGTTTGAACGTGCTTGTTGATTACTGTGATGCCGTTAAGCAATCTGCATCTGCCTCTAGAAGAAGGGTGTTTGTCGTTGAAGTGCAAGGTGGATACTCAGGGTACGTTGCTTCATATATTGGTCTTGTTGCTGGTGCAGTTGCAGTGTATACCCCGGAGAAGAAGATCAACTTGCGTACTCTGCAGGAGGATATTGCACTGTTGAAAGAGAACTATTATGCGGACAAGGGTGAGGATCGTTCAGGGAAGATGTTGATTCGTAATGAATCTGCCTCTTCGATCTTCACAACGACCATGATTGCAGATATCATTTCTGAATCTTCGAACAAGAAGTTTGAGACGCGTACTGCTATTCCAGGACACGTTCAACAAGGTGGTGTTCCAACTGCTGTTGACAGAGGTAATGCTGCAAGATTTGCCATCAAGTGTTGTAAGTTCATTGAAGATTGGAACAACAAGATCAACGCTTCGCATTTGCACGGGTCTGATAAATCATTGAGATTCAAGTTTGTCGATGGACAAAAAGTGAGCACTGTTGGCGACAACGTGCCATCTGCTGCTGTGATTGGAGTCAAGGGCTCTGAGCTCAAGTTCACTCCAATTGAGGAGTTGTGGGAGCACGAGGCAGATATTGTGTTGAGAAAGGGAACCAATATCCACTGGCAGCAGTTCAACGAGATTGGCGATGTGTTAAGCGGAAGAGAGATCCTGAGACACCGCGCCATTGTTGATGCCTAGATTTCCAAAGTATGTGTTTAATGATGTATATATAGTACGCTTCTTGTGGGCTCGTAGGAACAGTAGCGACTCGAGCATCTACAATACCAGATCTCGTATATTTGTTGCCGCCGTGCGGTTAGATGGACAAATACTAAGACTTGGGCCAAGAGATGCGCATACGAGTTGGAAGAGAGACCCTGCATCGATGAAGCGATGTAGCATAGCTTCATCTCTTTTCACTGTGGTCGTACTCTCCCAAAGCAGAAGTTTAGCGCGCGCAATTCTGCATTGATGTATGTAACTTGCTTAGTTTAGTCAAGCTATGAAACCAGAACTGCGGGACTCAAGTTGGGCGGGAAAACGACCCATTACAGCGATATCTGCTCGGACATGGCCATCGATCTCTTGGCACTCTGTGTATGATGTCTGGACTCTGGTATTGGTAGTGGTGTAGGTGGTAGTGTCACTGCCAACTGGTCGGTGGTAGTGTCAGGTATTGGTGGCTGTTTGAAAGAAAAAAGAAAAAAAAAGAAAAAAACCGTTGGAACTTGGAAGTACTTACAGTAAATCTACATTAGAAAGAATGGGTAGATCTCTTAAACAACATACTGATAGAGCAAGATAGACGCAGATAACCCCCAGTTAGCTATCTTGTCTCATCAGGTGGCAGCGGGAAGCGAATTCCGATTGATGGTTCTGTTCTGAGCTGTGATTGTTTCTTTTTCCTCTTTTCCCTTTTGGTGTTCGAAAAGGGACAGCCCTCCGCGCGGGAGACGCTGACAGAACGCACGGCGCCGATTTGTGTAGAAGGAGCTGTAAACGTTGGAAGTACAGTCAGCTAGCTAGCGAAAGAGAGCTCTCTTGGGTGAACCCTGATGGGACGATGGGGCCATGGGGCGATGTGATGACGGGACGTGACGGGACGAGTGGAAGAAGAGGCTTTAGTGTATCAGTATGGGCCTTGTGCGGGACTCTACCTCCGCCTATCATGTTGCCCGTGGCTTATCCATAGTGGCACATAGATCAGCCATTCCTAGAGCGGATCGCTTAGGAGTGCCTCTCCAAGTCTCTTCCAAGTCTCTTTGCGAGTCTCCTCTCTCTTCTCTCTAATCAAAGTCTCTCTTTGCAGCCTTCAACTGCTCTTCCCGGCCAGGCAGGCTGGGCAGGCCTCTGCCTAGCATCTTTGTAGGAACCCTGCCTGCGTCCCCTGTCCCCTGCCCAGCGCCCCCGCGGCTCTACGCCCAGCGCGCCCTAGGCCCCAGCCTGGCCCAGGCCCCTCCCCCCATAAGCTGCAAAGCGCAAAGCGCAAAGCAAAACGCAAAACCACACGGCAAATACAACATACGCCGCTCATGACCTCTCTACACAAAGAGGGTTGGGCAAACAGACGGAGTTACAACAAACAGGGCTTCTCGCTACCCCACACAAGAACCCCATCAGAGACCACCGAGCCGTACAGCTCTCCATGACTACTATGGTTGGCCATATAGCATAGCATTGTAGAGCAGTGTCAGAAACGGGTACCAGCCGCCACAGCCCCGCCCACAGAGCGAAGACTCGCAAAGCAACAAGATAGAGATCTAATCGTAGTGAGCCCACACAACCAGCCGATAAGTTCATACACCCTGCTCACTGCTCACACACACACGCGGCGGTATCTCTTGCTCTCCATCGGCTGCTGTCCAATCAATCGTGCGATACGCAGCAGCAGCCCCATACAACGCAGAAAAAAGAAAAAAAAAAAGAGAGAGAGAGAAGCAGAGAAGACAAGGTTTGGGGCCCGGCGTTATCATCCACAGCACACAGCACACTTAAACACAGAGATAAAGCATGACTGACGGGGGGCGGAAGAGAGCGGGAACGCAAATCCGAATATAATCGTGCAGCAGAAAAAGAAAGGTGAGGAAGTCCCCTTGTCTTTTGATGCACTCACTGGCTCGTATATATATATATAGTAAGCGGCGCCTTCCTCCGCTGCTCATCTCTCCGTAGTGCAAGGTCTCTTGTCTGTCACCGTCTAACCAAATGTCTTTCAACTCTAAAGAGAAGGACGAGAAAGTCTTCACCACAGAGACACCCGGCGACTCCTCTGCCGGCTTTGTCGATGACCTCGAGGTCCAAGTCACAGACCAAGAACTCCTCCAGGATGAGACTGGTCTCCACAGAGGCTTGAAGTCTCGTCATATCCAGCTTATTGCCCTCGGTGGTTGTATCGGTACAGGTCTCTTTGTCGGTACTGGTGCAGGTCTCGCTGCTAGTGGTCCTGCTGGGTTGCTTACTGGTTACTGTATCCTCGCCACGGTCATTTACTTTGTCATGAACATGCTTGGTGAGATGGTGTGCTTCCTCCCACAGAAAGGTGGTGCCGTTTCAGATTTGGCAAAGCGTTATGTCGGCCCTGACTTGGGATTCGCCACTGGTTGGATTTACTACTACACTTTTGTCATCCTCATTGCTACCGAGATTACTGCAGCTGCCATCGTCATTGAGTACTGGACGAAAAAAGTCAACATTGCAGTATGGATCGTCATCTTCCTCGTCGTCATCATCGGACTGAATTTCCTCGCTGTCCGCTTCTATGGTGAGTCCGAGTTTTGGTTTGCATCCCTCAAGATCTTGTGTATTCTCGGGTTGATCATTGTCGGTATCGTCATCTTCTTTGGTGGTGGTCCAAACCAAACACACGTTCTCGGATTCCACTACTGGAAGGACCCAGGTGCATTCTCATACCACATCCTCCCAGGTAACACCGGTCGTTTCCTCGACTGCTGGACCGGTGTCATCAAGTCCGGTTTCGCCTTCATTGTCGGTCCAGAGTTGGTCGCCGTTGCCACCTCCGAGACACAAAGACCTAGAAGAAACATCTCCAAGGCTGCAAACAGATTCGTCTACAGAATCATGTTCTTCTACGTTGTTGGTTCCTTGGTCATTGGTGTCGTGGTCCCATACAACAATAAAAACTTGCTCTCCGGTACAGGTAACGCCACCGCTTCCCCATTCGTCATTGGTATCAAGAACGTTGGAATCAAGGTGCTCGACCACATCATCAACGCTTGTATCTTGTCCTCCGCTTGGTCATCGGGTAACTCCTTCTTCTACGCTGGTTCCCGTTTCCTCAAGACAATGGCCGAAGATGGTGATGCTCCAAAGATCTTTGCAAGATGTAACAGACATGGTGTCCCATACGTTGCATGCGCCCTCACAGCGCTCATCTCGCTCATTGCCTTCTTGAACGTCTCCTCGAGTGGTGCCAATGTCTTTGCCTGGTTCTCTAACTTGTGTACCATCTCCGGTTTCATTGGTTGGATCATTGTCGGTATCTCTTACTTGAGATGGAGACAGGCTGTCATCTACAATGGTCTCTGGGATCGTGTCCCATTCAAGACCCCATTACAACCATACGGTGCTTACTACGCCATCTTTGTCATTACACTCATTTGTATCACAAACGGTTATGCAGTCTTCTTTAAATTCAACGGACCAGACTTTGTCGCTGCATACTTGACCCTCCCAGTCTTCTTCCTTCTTTACTTTGGTTGGAAGGTGTGGAAGAGATACTGGTCCTGGGGTTACCCAATTGAGGAGATTGACGTTGTCACTGGTCTCACCGATGCAGAAAAGATTGAGGCAGAGTTTGAGGCCAGAGCAAAGCCAATTACTGGCTTCTTTGACAAATTCATGGACTGGTTGTTGTGATTGTGATTATGTTTATGCTTTTTGTGTTGTTTCTGTTTACTTCTATACATCTTCCGAGGTCAAAGTTTTAAATTGCAAAGTGTTTCAAGTTTGAGACATGTTGGAGACCCTGTGAAGATTGTTCTCTTGATTCTTTCATTCAGATCAAGCCCCATATCCTTAGTTGAGCTGGGATTGGGACACCATTGTGCGCCGTATATAAAATTTCTTTCAATCTTTACGACACTTTGATTAATTTCTTGTTATTCTTGGGGTGTAGAATCTAGATTCTGAGATTGACATATACCGGAGATAAATTAGCTCTAAATGCGTGGCTCAACAGATTGTGCAATTCCGGTGTTATCTATCCGCTGATGCCCCCACGGCTAACTGCGCAACTACATTCCTTGTAGTTGTTGGAGGAGTAAAACTCGATAAAACTCTAAGCCCCGCCCTTTGATAAATGATGCTCCTTTTAACAATCAGCAATTCTCATACTATTTGAGAGGGCCGTACATTCCGGTCTTTGCCAAGACGGTGCAATAATCTACGATTCCACAATCATTCGCTGATGTTGAACAAAGGGCCAAGGCACTACAAATGAAGATATAAGTATAAAAAATGTATAATAAGGTATAATAAATTTAAGTATCAGGTATAAAGGTTATTGTTAATAGCAAAATTCAACATAGTATAGCAACCACTCAGAGTAGAACGGTCACTCAGCGTCATCCGAGGATTCAGACTGAGACTCAGATTCAGTTTCAGATCCAGCCTCTTTGGCAGAGGTGTTTCTCTTGAACATATCTGGGAATTTGAACGATTTCGCGTTCTTGTCATCAGCATTGGAAGACGAAGCCTTGATTTGGATAGTTGGGGCTTCTTCGTCATCAGAAGCAAGCGGGGTCGACAAGGACGACCAGGTGTCAACACTCGCAGTAGCGGATGGAACCTCATTGTCCTTCTCCTCAAGAGATGGAGATTTCTTGGAATTCTTGGACTTCTTGGACTTCTTGGATTTCTTGGCTTTCTTCCCCTCTGGAACCTCAACAAGAGTCATGGCATCAACCATTTCAACAGTGTCATCAACATTCTTCTCAGCTTCCTTCTTCTCATCAGAGACAACCTTAGGAATATTAACAAAAAGAACATTCTCAACGCGGTCCCAAGAGACATTGGCCATATCAACCTCATTCTCCTTGAAACGGTAAGTCATATGGACATCATCAATACCAGAATCAACAGAGACAACAACCTCACCATCGGTGGTCTTGTATCCAATCTCATAGTGCTTGAATCCCTTACCACTACCATGTCTCATGAGCTGAACCTGATAGACATCCTCAAACTCAAAGACTCTTGATTCAGTTCTGGCACCATGACGTCTCATATCAAAACCCTCGCGCTCACCATGACGATGACGATGACGTCCATATCCATGACGATGACCATCTCCACGTTCAAAAGTTCTCATATCTGGCTCTTCACCTCTCATGTGGTGATGACGGTGACGTCTTGAACCAAAGTATTCTGCAGACTCACGATGACGACCATGACGACCATGGTGACGGTATCCACCGAAACCGAACTCAAAACCTGGATGTGGTCTTGCAGTCGCATTCTTGTCAAATGCAGTTTCAGAGGGTTTCTCATCAGAAGATGGCTCATCAGTGGAATCAGAATCAAAATCAGCAGGTGGACCAGGAGGTGGAGGTGGAGGAGGTGGAGGGCCATGATGTCCATGAGGACCAAAGTGACCATGGTGACCGTAGTAACCACGGTGACCGAAACCAAACTCAAATGGAGGTGGTGGTGGAGGTGGAGGAGGTGGAGGTCCATGACGGTGTCCATGATAACCGTGGTGACCATAAGAGAACTCTGGTGGTGAACCAAAGGAAGACTCAAAGAATCTTGAGCCGTGGCGGCCGCGATGACCGTGATGAGCACGGTGATCGAAGAACTCAGCAGGGAACGGTGGTCTGCCTCCCATGGAAGATCTCATTGGTCTTTCAGAGAAGTCAGCTGGGGAATAGCCAAAGGCGGAGAAGTCGTCAGAGCGACCACCTCTTGGGCGGCCGTAGCCACGGAAGTGATCACCGTGATCACCATGATGGCGACGGTGATGGTGGTGGTGGAAGTCCTGGCCGAAGCCTTCATCAAAACGTTGGCGGAAGTGTTCACGTGGATTGTCAAAAGAAAACATGTTTGCAATCATATATAGAGAGAGAATAGAAGATACATGGCAGAATTCAATTGAAACAAATGGGAAAGCCACCTCCTTTTATATATTTAGCTCATCTCATGCAGAGGGCAATAAAAGCCGGGTTCAGAGGCCGAACAAGGCTTAGCTGCATGAAAAAGCAACCACCCGTGGCTAAGGCCGAAACCAAGAAAAAGTGAAACACAGTACACTCAAACTAAGCCGAGGCCAAGTAAAGGGTAATCGTGTATGTCACAGACGGTGACAGGATGTGTATCGGCAGGCAGGAAGGCTCGTTTAATCCCAATTCCCTTGCGCTGATACCTTCTTTTCCGAAGATGTGAGCTCGTGTAGTAGTACGGCATTCCCCGTGGTACGACCCACGGCCTCGGCATTTCAGCTGTTTTAGGGTGGCGGCCAATCACCGGATTGCATATACGTGCATGCATGGTCACCGAGAAACCCGGGCCGAAGATTCAAGATAGGCATCCAAACTCCCGAACACGATACAAATTGGCGAAGCAAAAGGGGTCATTCTCCGAAGGTCTGTCTCATAAGTATTGTTTTCGGGAGAATAATCAAAGGCAGGTCATACCTCGGGGGCTTATAAGGCCCGGAAAAGGGCTGGGCTCTCCACCAATCAACGACCAGAAGGTTCCTGCGTACAGGCTTATCGAGAGTAAGCAGTGTAATTTAAACTTCAGCATATTAAGAATGAACGCATTTGACTTTTAAATAAAGGGCAAAGTAGTAACGATACTTGTCGCTTTCACGAACTTCCAATTTCAGGTTGAAGTAAATAAGCCCACGAACTTTGATTCCATTATACATAAACTATTCAGTCTTAAAGATTAGAGAGACACCTTCATCACCAGCAGTAATCAACTTGGTACCGTTCTCAACCACAGCAAAGTCGAGAATACCCATATTGTGTCCTACACCGACAAAGAGCTCCTCGCCGGTTCTAGCATCCCACTTGTAGATCTTGCCATTCATAGAAGATCCAACCAAGAATGGTGTACCAGGAACAAAACGAACTTTTGTGACTGCATCATTAATTGCGATAGAGTGTCTTTCTCTCCAGCTCTTTGTGTCAAACAACAGGATGGAACCAGATACCATACCAAGAGCCATCAACGGCAGTGTATCACTGAACGAAATAGACTCAACAGAACCATCCAGCTCATCCTGGTCCTCCTTGAGCTCTATCACTCTGAATGTAGTGAGGAGTGTTCCGTTAGCGATGTTGATAATCGCCAATGTACCTTCGTTAGATCCGACTGCGAGAACGTTTGATTTCCCCTGCAAAGCCATGGAGATCCATGGAAGTTTAACACCTCTAAAGTCCGCCTCTGAGAGCTTGAAGTTTGGTGTAGATGTGTATGCATTCCAGCCAACAATAGAACCATCAGTGGAGATTGTGACTAGTGTCAGTGAGTCCAAATCATCAGTGTTCACAAAAAGTCCAGCAGTGGATTCTTCTTGGTGCGAAAAGCCAGACATGATCTGCTCCAAGTTTGGTGTAATCTGATACACCCACACAGAACCATCAGCACCACCAAAGGCAAATACTGGTTGTTTTGGGTGTACCGAGATCCAAACGATCTCTTCAATCTCCTCCAATTCCCCGTACAACTTCCAGACTTGGCCACCTTTACGTGATTGATGAATCATGATCTTACCCGCCATGTCTCCTGTAATTAAAAATTCACCGTCTGATGTGAAACCACCGGTAATCACCGACTCCTTGTGGCCTTTGATCTGCTGAGCGAGCTTTGGAGGTTGAGAATGGGTCGTCCACAAATATACTGTATTATCACCACCGCCTGAAGCTACCAGTGGAAGTTTTGGATGTGTAAGTAGTGTGAACACAGAATCCTCATGCTTGTCAAAGTATGTCCAGGAATTGTTGGACATGTCGATCTCAATCTGCTCATCACCGTCAGCTTCCTGTGGGATCTCTTCAACATCATCATCTTCCTCCTCTATTGGCTCGGCTTCTTCCTGCTCTTCAAGAACCTCCTGCACCTCCGTTGTCTCAATAAACTCCCCTTCTTCTTGCTGTTGCTCAGGGTTAGCACTCATCGTTATATTTACTGACTAGCACCGGTCTTCTCAATTACTAATGGCTGTACAAAAGAGGTTCGAAACCAAGCGATGAGCTCCCAAAAAAAATTTAAACATAATCCGAGGGCAAAATAAACGAGTTCCGACCTTATCGCTCTTTTGCGGCGGCAGCGGCTTCTGCGGAGGAAAGTGACAGGAGGAAACCCTTTCCTTCTATCTCTTCATCTCAGTTGGAACAAAGCAGGTGATTATACACGGCGCTTAGGTTATTAACGTGTTCTTTCAGAAATAGACATCTCTTTGAGAACATGGCACTTCTTCATGGAAAAGTGAGAATCAGCGAGGGTAACTTCACAGACTCGCAGGGCCGTGTCGTTCAGCTCAAGGGAATCAACGTTGACGGCGGTTGCAAGTATCCGCGTACGCCATATTATCCATCTCATGTTCCAGCTGAAGGAAATGAGCACTTGTTCTTTGATGGTGATCACGTGTCCTTTGTTGGACGGCCCTTCCCCTTGAACGAGGCAGTGGGCCACTTGAACAGGATCAAGAGGCTCGGTTACAACACCCTCAGATACGTTATCACATGGGAGGCGCTTGAGCACGAGGGACCCGGAAAGTACGACGAGGACTTCATCGAGTACACCATTGAGCTCTTTAAGATTGTCCAGAAGGTTGGTGGGTTGTACTTGTTCATTGATCCGCACCAGGATGTCTGGTCCCGCTTTTCCGGGGGTGATGGAGCTCCACTATGGACGCTATACGCTGCTGGATTTGACCCAAGAAACTTCAACGCCACACAGGCGGCTATTCTGCAGAATTATTTCCCACAGGACCCAGACACGTACCCGAAAATGCTTTGGACAACAAACTACCAGAGACTCGCAGCAGGAACAATGTTTGTGTTATTCTTTGCAGGTAAGACATTTGCTCCCAAATGTGTCATAAATGGCATGAACATACAGGACTATCTTCAGGGCCACTTTATAAATGCAGTTACTCATTTTGTCCAAAGAGTGAAAGAAGATGCCCCAGATCTCTTTGATCAGGTGATTATTGGTGTGGAGACGATGAACGAGCCTAGCTCTGGTTACCTAGGCGTGCAGGACATAACTAAGATTCCACCAGAACAAGAACTGAAACTTGGCACATGCCCATCGATTATCCAGAGTTTGAAGTTGGGTATGGGTATTGCCACTGAGGTTGATGAGTACAAGATCACAGTGTTTGGACCGAGAAAGACTGGAACATCCTATATTGACCCTGACGGTGTGACGGCATGGCTTGAAGAGACTACTTTTGATGAACACTATGGATTTAAGCGTGGCTCAGAATGGAATCTAGGAGAATGTATTTGGGCACAGCATGGTGTTTGGGAACCCGAGACTGAGGAACCATTGATAAAGAATTACTTCAATATTCACCCTGTGACACGTGAAACAGTGGATGAAACATATTTCATCAATAAAATTTTCGTTGACCACTATGCTGCGTTTAGGACTGCTATCAGAAATGTTCTTCCAGATACCATGATGTTTTTACAATCTCCACCGCTACAGATCCCGCCAGTGCTTAAGGGAACGGACTTGATTGATGATAACACAGTGTTCTGCGCCCACTACTACGATGGAATGTCTTTGATGTTTAAGACATGGAACAGAACTTACAATGTTGATACCCTTGGAATTATGAGAAAGCGCTATGCAAACCCAGTACTGGGCATGGTATGGGGCGAGAACAATATCAGAAACAGTTTCAGAAAACAACTTGGAGAGATGAAGCAAGAAGCAGTAGAGAACTTGGGACAAAATGTCCCTATTATTTTCTCCGAAATTGGTTCTCCATTTGACATGGACAATAAGAAGGCGTATGATACTGATGACTTCTCTTCCCAGACGTCTTCGTTGGATGCATTGGGTTACGCCCTAGAGGGAAATAACCTATCTCATACATGGTGGAACTATACCGCTGACAATTGTCACAAATGGGGTGACAGATTTAACTGCGAGGATTTCTCCTTCTGGTCAATTGATGATGATTTGGACGATGCTACATTAGCTGGATCTACAGATTCCTTACCCTCAAGTTCAGCGAGAGCGATTAGTCCATTTAGCGACGCAGATGAGACCACCCTTGCAAGCTCTAGCAGTTTTCTCGATTCCAGCCAAGCCAAGAGATCGAATGTGAATGTCAAGGAAGTCACTAGGGTTAAAACAGTTCGGGTTGTCAACCCATTTGACACCAATGGCGCTGTATCAGGGCTCAGAGCCATTGATGCCATTATTCGCCCTTACTGTTTGGCATTGAATGGTGAGTTTATTGATGCCGTATTTGATCTTAAGAGACTCAAGTACACATTGACAATAGCAGGTGGTCCAGATGAGTCTATACCAACAGAGATATACTTGCCTGATTGGCATTTCACTGCTGATGCCAAGATCATCGCTACAACTGGGCATTACGAATTTATGGACAATGACTCTGATGTCTTGCAATGGTATCATGGACCAGGAAGACAGAGTATCGAGATTGTTGCAGTTGCATCTGATGATTCTTGGCCAAAGACTGAACGTTCGATGATTGATTCTTTTTTGTCGTTCTTTTGCTAGCTGATCTGATACCCCTCTATTTATTTGTTACGATTCCCTTTTCCTTGCTAGTGATTTTCGTGCATGGAGTTTTTAAATGACAGTTATGATTAAATATAGAAGATATGTTCTTTCTAGTTCTAAAATTCTAGGTCTTCATCGTCTTCACGATCACGTTTGCCGTTTCTCTCAGACTTGAGCAAGTTCCTCACGAAATCGGCAAATAAGTCGGTATATGGCTTCATAGAGGTCTTATCCCAGTTGCTCATTTTCTTGTCACCAGAATCTGTGTGTTGGCTATCGTACTCAATCAATTCTCTCTGAATCTGATGCAAATTTGGCGACTCCATAGGATTGAAGTCCCAACTAGCATCAAATGGGACACAGATATTTCCCGTACCTGGGTGAATACAGAATGGAGATTTCAACAAATGGATCATCTGACGGGTGACTTCAACATCCAATCTCGGATACACCGTTTCCAAAATAATGTCTTCCTCTGCCTCCACGACCATTCTCTTTTCAATAGGCTTTGTCAAACGCTGAGCCATATCACTGATATCCTTGAATTTGTCCAAACTGGATCTATTCGGCTTTAGTTTCCAAGACTTTCGAAGCTCATCGACAACTGTGGTGCTTGGGATCTTAGTCAATAGCTCCTGTACAGCAACGGCGTCATCTCTCCAAGGGTCTTGCTCTTGGATAATTGTAATGAAGTCAGGTTTCAACATACCGAGGGAACGCTCGATATGTGGATGCAATGGACGACGCAGGTTCAATCTCTTTGTTCCCTTGTTCTTTAAGATATCCAAGTATTCCACAATCGACCTTCTCTTAGACTCATCCAGGAGCCTTGCTCTCTTGTCACTAACCCAACAATGCGCACCACGTCTTCCAGAGAAGACCCAAACCATATGCTCAAATCCAAAGTCCTCTCTCAAAGCGGCGTCAAGGACCCTTGTAGCGGCATTAATGAATCTCCAACACTTGGTGCAGATCTTGGTCCTGGAGCAGCATGTACGAATTTCATCATAATCAGTCAAATCAATATCAAAGACGAGTTCTTTCTCCAATGGCTTCATAGCGGATTTTGGTACACTTTTCCTCTTGCTTGGGTTCACGGCATACACTGCACCGACTTCAAAACGCATAGGATTGGCTCTGATGACGGATTGTTTAAAGTTTTCAAGCGAGTCAAAGGAGTTGTAACGCTGGTACGCACCTGATCTGTGTTCATAGGCGAACTCTCTCATTGTGAAGTCCGGCTGTGGCTTTGGTGAATGGTTCAGCCACTGGAAGACATATCTGAACGGGAGAAGCCTCTCGTAGTAAAACCGCATGTCTTCAGCAGATAATTCCACTTTCTTCTGGCCTCCATTCTCAATTGGTGTTTGAAGAGAATCTAGAGATAAATTGGAACTGGGAGGCGGGGATGAGACGATGTTGGCTTTGACATTCGGCTTGATTGGGGAGGAAGAAGCTGATGAAGTAGCCGGAAGGACATCAGTCATTTCACCGGAGATGGTGGGCATAATGATGAATCCGTTGGAACTCTGAGACCTTAGCACACTCTAGTCCCTCTGAGGAGAAAGAGAAGAAGGAATTACCTGGGTTGTTTATGGAATCGACGCGTCTTGAAAGAGAAAGAGAGAAAGAGAGACGCGTCAACAAAGCGAATCTGACGCGAACTATTACATAAGCAACCCACACAAATAAACCCGGACACCATACGATATCCTCTTTTTGGGAGGCGATCAACTCAACGAGGTAGTTTTGCCACACTGTTTTGGCTGTTTAACGACAAGTTCAATTGGCACGGGAAGAGATGGATGTTATTCTGAGTATCAAGCTGAAAGATGCTGTTATCACGGCCACATCGAAGGCTGTCACAAGAGGTATTTCGGTGCTGAAGGCCGACGACGATAAGACGAGAGCGCTGAGCGACCACACATTGATGGCATACACTGGTGAACCGGGTGACCAGGTGCAATTTGCAGAATACATTCAAGCGAACATCCAGCTCTACAACATTCGTGAGAACTACGAGCTTTCACCAAAGGCAATTGCCAGTTTCACTAGAAACGAACTGGCCAAATCTCTGAGATCTAGGAAACCATACCAGGTCAATGTGTTGATTGCTGGATACGATGACAAGAAGAAGGAGCCATTCCTCAGTTCTATCGATTACCTCGGGACAAATGTGGAACTTCCATACGCTGCACACGGGTATGCGGCCTTTTACACATTTTCTCTTCTTGATCGCCACTACAGACAGGACTTCACTGTGGAACAAGGTCTACATCTCATGAAGCTATGCATTAAAGAGTTAGAAACAAGAATGCCAATGGATTTCAAGGGAGTTTATGTGAAAGTCGTTGACAAAGATGGTATAAGAGAGTTGGATTTCTGAAATTGCAAATCTAGACTTTGGTTTATACAAGGAGAAGATGAAAACCTGATATGCTAATGACATGATTTAGTCAATGAAATGTACTTAGGTGATCTTGCTAATGTAATCTGTTCTTATATGACACGCTACGCTTGTGAGAATTTCAACCCATGACTGCACCTTACCTTGAGATGTACTCCACTGGAAGGATTAAGCTGTACAGGGGGGTTATCCATTGCTAATGATCTTACTGATAATATGGTGTTCTCTAGTACTATATGACTAGTGGAACTAAACAAAAGATCATAGATACCACAATTTAAGAGTCTGAAAGCGGATTCAGTCAACAGTGAACACTGTTGCATTGCTACATGTCTACCAGGAAACAGTCCAATGTGGACACCCAGTGGCACAAATTTTATGTAAAATGCACAAATATATCCATCGAATACGAACATCTCAATAGAAATCACAATAGAACAATCTGGAATTCATTTAACAAAGAAACCATAGCTAGGATTAAAGACTCCAAGGTCCACGGAGTTCCGTTATCCTCGTGCGCATACCGATAAATTTGCAGCATGAAAACACTCATTCAAAACCACACACAACAAACGTTCTTCCACTTCACAATATCAGAGCGAAAGAGAACGACTATTGCCATGGATACTCTAGAGAAGATAAGGAGGTCCATAATCTCTGAATCCGGCGTTGAGTCTGAGGAGGACGGCAACGAACTCGCCAACTTTGTCTGTCATCTCCATCAAGATTCGAGTACATTGGAGGATTTCCGCAAGGCACTCGATGATGCTGGGGCTGATTACACTCCAGATTTCGTTAATAAGCTCTTTTATGCGCTGCGACAGGTGAATAAGAAGACCAAAGTAAAGCAGGAAGTTAAGCAAGAAGAGGTGGTGTCTGTGAAGAAAGAGTACAATGAGGCCGATAACGTTCTGGCTCTACCCAACGATGATGTTTCCATTAAGAGGGAACACAATGACCTTATGACCGATTTCAAACATGAAGATGATATTAAGCCACGCTTTAGCGATATTGAGAGAGCCAGAAGTCCGCCCAGACATAATAGGAGGGAATACAGAAACAGAAACACAGATGACAATAATGGCAGCCCCGCCGTTGGTACTATTTATCCAGGGACAGTGAACAGAATCACCAATTTCGGTGCATTTATCAGATTGGAGGGCTTTGGTGGACGTAATGGACTATGCCACCTTTCTGAGATATCTGATTCCTGGGTGGATCATCCATCAGATATCCTTAAACAGGATCAGGAAGTCTACGTTCGAGTCAAGGAGGTGAAACACGATGGCAAAATCTCATTATCTATGAAAGACGTGAATCAACAAACTGGTGAGCCATCATATAGGCAAGAGGAGGTATCAAGGGGGAGACCAACTCAATCCGATAACGGGCCAACAAAGAGACTTTCCTCCACTGAACGTTGGGAGATCAGACAACTCATTGCATCTGGTGCCATACCTGCGTCGCAATACCCAGATATCATGATTGAAGAGAAATCAGATATGAACGAAGAAGGGATCAACCCAAACGAGGAAGTTGACATTGAAGTGAAACAATCTGTTCCACCTTTCCTTGCTGGAATCACACTTGACTTCCATAATGCGGAACCTGCAAAAGTTGTCAGTATTCCTGAAGGCTCATTGGCTCGTGCAGCTGTTACAGGATCTGCCTTGGCGAAGGAGAGGAGAGAGAAGAAGTTGAAGGAGATGAAGGAGGAAAGAGAACGGAATCTCAAGGAAAAATCATTACAGACAGCAAAGTTGAATGACGATCCATTGGTTGATGGTGAAGTACCCGAAGATAACGTTGTCGAATACCAGAGAAGAAATAATAGAAACATCGAGTTTGGCAAGAAGGACAAACTACCAATTCAAGAGGTGAGAAAGTCATTGCCAGTGTATCAAGTTAGGGACCGATTCATCGACATTGTAAAGAATAACCAATTTGTTGTCATTGTTGGTGAAACAGGTTCCGGTAAGACGACACAATTGACTCAGTACCTTGACGAATCTGGATTCTCACGAAATGGTATTGTTGGATGTACACAACCACGTCGTGTTGCCGCAATTTCTGTTGCAAAGAGAGTTTCAGAGGAGATGGGTGTTAAACTTGGAAGAGAAGTTGGTTACAATGTTAGATTTGATGACAATTGTTCTGCAGTCACCAGAATCAAGTATATGACTGATGGTATGCTTCAGAGAGAAGCTGTGAATGATCCTTACATGTCCAATTATTCTGTGATTATGCTTGACGAAGCTCATGAGAGAACTGTTGCTACTGATGTGTTATTTGCTCTGTTGAAAAAGGCTGCTTCCAAGAGACCAGACTTAAAAGTTATTGTCACGTCTGCTACTTTGGATTCTCAGAAGTTTTCAAAGTACTTCAATGGGTGCCCAATCATGGAAATTCCAGGACGGACTTATCCTGTGGAGATCATGTACACAAACGAACCTGAAGCAGATTACCTGGCAGCTGCATTGGACACTGTGATTCATATTCATGTCTCAGAAGGTGCTGGTGATATCTTGGTATTTTTGACTGGTGCTGATGAAATCGAGACATCAGTTGAAGTACTAAAGGAAAAAGTGAAATCACTTGGGGACTCTGCTGACGAAATGATTATTCTACCAATTTATTCTTCGCTTCCAGCAGAAATGCAATCAAGAATCTTTGAACCTGCTCCACCAGGTGCAAGAAAAGTCATCTTGGCAACAAACATTGCTGAAACTTCGCTAACAATCGATGGTATCTACTATGTGGTTGATCCAGGATTTGCCAAGATCAGTATGTATGATCCGAAATTGGGTATAGATACATTGACTGTGAAACCAATTTCTCGTGCCCAAGCAAATCAGAGATCTGGAAGAGCTGGAAGAACAGGCCCTGGTAAGTGCTACAGGTTGTACACAGAGTTGGCCTACAAGAATGAGATGTTGCAGAACTCGATACCTGAGATTCAAAGACAGAACTTGAGTAATACGATTTTGATGTTGAAGGCAATGGGTATCAACGATCTGCTTAACTTCCAGTTTATGGATCCACCATCAAGAGAGTCGATCATGCTGTCTCTAAATGACTTGTATTATCTTAGAGCTCTTGATGATGAATCCAGAATCACCAGCATTGGTCTGAACTTGGTGAATATTCCTGCTGAGCCCAAGATTTCCAAGACATTGATCGAATCGATCCATTACAAGTGTGCCGATGATATGATTACCATCTTTGCCATGCTCACGACACCAAACATTTTTTTTAGACCCAAGAACGAGCAAGAGCGAGCAGATAAGGCCAAGGCAAGATTCCATCATCCACATGGAGACCATCTGACTTACTTGAACGTGTACAGACAATGGGTCAGCAATGGCTGTAAGAGCACTTGGTGCCGAGACAATTTCTTGCAAGAGAAGAATATCAACAGTGCAAGACGTGTTCGTGATCAGCTTGTGGACATCTTCCGCAGGAACAAGTATCCACTGGTTAGCTGCGGGAAGGATACGAACGCAGTGAGAAAGGCATTGTGTTCCGGATATTTCAGAAATGTCGCAAAGAGAGACCAGCAAGAAGGTTATAAGACCTTAGAGGAAGGAACACAGGTGTTTATTCATCCCGGTTCCTCCCTACGCAGTACACCACAGTACGTGTTATACGATACCATCAGACACACGACGAAGGAGTACATGAACCACGTCACAGCAGTCGAACCGCATTGGCTCATTGAAATGGCGCCAGAGTTCTTTGAGGCCAACGGTTCAAAGACACAGGCAAAGCGTAAGGCCGAGAAGATTGTGCCCTTGTTCAACCGGTTCACCAACAACCAGGACGACTGGCGACTGAGCGGGCCGTCCAATGCTGGGTCAGGCAAGAAGCGGTTCAGAGCATAGTAGAAATATGATGAATAATGAATAACTTATTAGTAGTAGTAGTAATAGTAGTGCACATAACATAATCCATTACCCGGCCGAACAAAAAGAGACTCAACGAAAACAAACGGAGGATGCCACCACCACCAACAACGACCATAACGACGTCATCCACGACGGTAAAAGACCGAAATACTGCGTATTGAAGCCACGGAGGAGCACTCCAGTAGTTGTTTTTGAGACAATCCACTGCATTCTTCTAGAGAAGCATCAGCGTACACGGCTAAAGCTGCTGAGACCGCCACTTGACCAAAACGAAAAACAGGAGCGAGCAAACGACCCCCTGCACACACACACACACGATATCTTTTTTTTAGAGAAAGAAACAGGAATTCCCAAGACAGGAGTGCATTTCTGAATATTCCAGCGCATACACATATACATCATCATCATACACAGCATGGATTTGGATTCGGATGTCCAGATGGAGGATGCCATCGAGCTCGACACCAGTTTGGAGGAGGAAGAGGGAAACTCGTCTCAAGGTGAGTTTACGTTCAACCAGCCATTCCAGCCAAAAGAAGGCCCATTGCCCGAGTTGTCAACACAGTCTATCAACCAGCTTGATGAGTGGATTGAGCACTTGAGCAAATGCCAGCCATTGAGTGAGGAGAATGTCAGAAGACTGTGCAAGATGGCCATCGACGTGCTACAGTTTGAACAAAACGTGCAGCCCGTCAATGTCCCAGTGACGATATGTGGTGATGTCCACGGTCAGTTCCATGACCTGATGGAGTTGTTCAAGATTGGTGGTCCTTGTCCAGACACAAACTACTTGTTTATGGGTGACTACGTTGATAGAGGTTACTATTCTGTCGAGACTGTGAGTTATCTTGTCGCCATGAAGGTTAGATATCCAAACAGAATCACGATCTTGAGAGGTAACCACGAGTCGAGACAGATTACACAGGTGTACGGTTTCTACGACGAGTGTCTCAGAAAGTATGGTTCTGCCAACGTTTGGAAGTTGTTCACAGATCTCTTTGATTACTTCCCAATCACTGCTCTTGTCGACAACAAGATTTTCTGTTTGCATGGCGGTTTGTCTCCAATGATTGAGACGATTGACCAGGTGCGCGAGTTGAACAGAATCCAGGAGGTTCCTCACGAAGGACCAATGTGCGATTTGCTTTGGTCCGACCCTGACGACAGAGGCGGATGGGGTATCAGTCCAAGAGGTGCAGGTTTCACATTTGGTCAGGATATCAGTGAGCAGTTCAACCACACGAATGGTCTCAGTTTGATTGCCAGAGCGCATCAGTTGGTAATGGAAGGTTTTTCTTGGTCGCATGAAGAGGCTGTTGTTACTATCTTCTCTGCTCCAAACTACTGTTACAGATGTGGTAACCAGGCTGCGATCATGGAAGTTGACGAGCAACATCAGAGACAGTTCCTGCAATACGATCCAAGTGTCAGACCAGGTGAACCGACAGTTACTAGAAAGACACCTGATTACTTCTTGTGATTGCATTTCATTCCCACAAACGCCCATATTTTTTCATGAACAACACAGTCGGGGGTTTTTGCAATTCCCTGACACACCATGATTTCTGTTTATGCTAATAAAGCTGTATGATCGAAACGTTTTATTTGTGTTTTCCTTGCCACACTCACTCTGTCTTTCCTCCACTTTTCACCTTCTCTTCTCTTTATTTGTATATGTTTTTGACTTTATTCCTTATTTGTATCTTAGATAGCGATGCCATTAGTCTTTAATACTTTTGTGATCGTAGGTGATCTATAACTTACTCTGCATTTGCAATTTTTTCACTCTGTCTTTGGCAATATCACACATTGCACTGATGGCATCCTTGACTTCCTGGTTGTAATCACCTCTATCAATTCTGAGTCTGAAGTATTTTTGGACCTGCTGTCTATCTCTACCGTTGACAAAGAGCACAAATCTCAAGCCCGGGTATTTCTCTTCGTACTCTTTGTTGAGTAATGTGAACTCCCTGACTGTATCATCATCAGCTTGTAAGTTCTTTTGCTCTGCTGCAGAGTGTTGGGAGAGCTGTGCCGTTCTAGGCAGTCCAAGACGAGGATGCGATGAGATGATGTCTTTTATCAGTGCACCGTGTGGATCTAACTGTAGAAACCGCTTATGGGCAGCCCCGATAAACTCATCATAGGAGTTGTATGTGTCAGAGAAGAGTGGTTTGAGATAGTTGACGATAGTAGCGTGCCGTTCAAAGAGGTTGTTCAACAGCTCACTCTGTTGGTCATCTGTGAGTGAGTGTAAGTTATTGATGGATGGTAGTTTGTAAGACATGTTAATACCTAAGGATACTTCAATTAATCTTCAAAAGCAGTCAAAAGGGAACAGAAACTTTTGCATTCACGTTGAAGTTATGTCTCTCGGACAAGGCCGAAGATAAGCTGAGTGCCCTGACAGATACAACCAATACAGCACAATTAAACATATTACCGGATACAGCAGTCGACTAAAACAGAAAGAGATCAGATCGCGGCAATGAGAGCAGGAGGCGCGCACATGACGTCATCACGGCACGATGTCCCACACATTCCGCTCACATTGAGAGATGAGATGTAATCATGTACTACGTGCAATTCCAACACAAAACAGAGCGAACCCACCAAATAAAGAGCCAAAGCAATAACATAAATACCATTTATAATCCATCACTTTCCATCTAACATGCCACACACCAAGGATACATAAGCTGATAAAGAAGAAGAAGAGAAGATGAAGAAGAAGAAGAAGAATCCCTCTGTGCGTGCGCAGACCACAACCAAACATCACCGCTGAGCTCAGCGCGCCCGCAGTGACCGCACACCGCACGCGGCCATACGCTGAGGCCCAGAGATCAACGGCATCAAAACACACCAACAAACGAGCCCTGTCCCCCCCTTTTCCCTCCTCCCGGTGTGGTGCCATAACAGCAAGAGGCAAATGAGCTCGAAGAACGTCGACGACCTCGTCCCGGAGGACGACAGCTACAAGCCATCTGCGAAGAAGAGCGTGGCCGAGTACGCACAGCTCGACGCTGAGGACGAGTCGCTCCAGAAGTGGAAGAAGTCGCTGGGGCTCCTCGGCGGCGAACCGCTGCCCGTGGCGCCTGGTGATGACCGCAAGGTGGTCATTCTCGAGATGGCCCTGCTCGTTGACGACGACGAGCCGATCGTTGTCGACCTGACAAAGGACAAGACGGTCAAGGAGCTGACCTCCAAGGAGCACTACTTCAAGATCAAGGAGCGCTCCATCTACAGACTCAGAATCAAGTTCAAAGTGCAGCACGAGATCGTCACGGGCATCAAGTACCTCCAGGGGATCAAGAAGGCCGGCATCCGCGTCGACAAGGTTGAGGATCCGCTCGGATCGTATGCTCCAAACACCAAGGACAAGCCTTATTACGAGGTTGTCTTGCCCGAGACGGAGGCGCCATCGGGCATGCTTGCCAGGGGAACGTACTCCGCACAGTCCAAGTTTGTTGACGACGACAAGAACACCCACCTGACGCTCAATTGGGGTGTGGAGATCGTCAAGAACAAGTGACATTGTCATTATCATCTCTTCTTCTCTTCTCTTGCCCTCTCCAACTTACAGAGGAGTCCACTTTTTAATGTAAACAAACAGCATACACTGTGCATCGTCATTTTAATCCATTTTTACTTCTACTACGCTGTATCATCTAGACAACAGTCTAGGCGCGTCCTATTCCGTACCAAATAGTAAACACACCAACACACACATTGGTTCGTAAACTTCGTTAATGGTCTCTTCCTCAATGTGTGTGTCATGAGGAGGCATCAGCACTTCCTCCACTTTCCGGCTCCTTTCCCTGCTCCTTTTCCGGCTCCTTTTCCTTGCTCTCAGAGTCATGACCCCCATTTCGGTAGCTGTTGCCAACGTTGCTGTGGCCACCATGGTTGTTATTGTAGTTGGCGTTCCTGCCGTGTCGGTAGTTGTTGTTGTGGTAATTCTTCTTTCTGTACCCTCCCGAGTACGGCACCTGGTTGTAATACACGGGCTGCTGGTATGAAGGGTCAAACATCATCATCTGCGAGAACCCTTGATTGTAATAGTACTGCTGTGGACCAGGCCCGGCATTGACATGTGGAACAGTAACAGGAACGTATCCATAAGGCTGCTGTGGCTGGGATGGTAATGAGCGAGGCATTTCAGCGCCTTTGGCTCCAACGTTCAATCTGTTAACACCATCTAATAGATCCTCGTCAACCTCATCTTCTCCAGTTTGGAAAATCCGATCACGAGCCCTTTGATACTCGGATTCCCTATTGGCCCTTTCATTAGCGAGAGCCTCGGCATTAGACGACTCAGTTGAATCCTTTTCATCATTCTCCTCCTCTGATTTTTCGACACTCTCCGCCTCTTTGCTATCCTCTTTACTATCATCTCGCTTCATCAGCTTGATATGAATCCCAACGGAGGATGGAGGACTCTTATTCTCATTCTCACTTCCCTCGCCATAATCACCCTCCTGTGATCGTGGTTCGTCCTGCTCTTGATCCTGCTGCTGGTGATGCTGGTGCTGGTGCTGACGTGGCAAATTCTGTCTATAGTTCCCTCCATTGTTGTAAGGACGTGTCTGGTTACGGCTCCCGCCATAACTCTTGTTATATGGCTTCTGCTGCTGACCGCCAAATGGAGCACCCTGGGCGTATCCAAATGCCGGAGCATATCCAAAGGGAACGGGAACACCACCAGGACCAGCAGGCGCTTGTGGATAGACGAACTGTGGTTGTGGTTGCTGCTGCTGCTGTTGCTGTTGCAGTACCACCAACTGTGGATCAAATGGGAGGGAAAACAAAGGGACTGCTGGGGTTGGATCTGCACCAAAGTTCTTGAAGACGACAATCGAGTTACCTTCATTGTTGAGCGTATGTCCCAACCCATGATAATCGGCCGTCTGATGCGTCAGCAACCTGTAGTACGAGTTCATCGGTCTCAGCAAGTACGAGTCGGTGTTCGACTGGATGAAGTTCATCAGATCCTGCTCCAAACCAAGCACAAAGAACCGATCTTTGGCGGAGAAGAGAGCACCTCTCAGCACACGCGAGATCATAGGCTGTCTCAATTGGACGGGCGACTGTGGTTGTGAAAGCGGCACTGGCACCCCTACAGAAGGAGCAGCAATTGGAGCCTCTGACGGAGATCCAACGGACGGTGGAGTGTCCTTGGTGGATTCAGCATCGTGTGTAGCAGCGTCTTCGTGTGGCCCTGCGGTCTAGATTTTGGCGTTAGCTCAAACTATTTCAAACGACAACAGGGGGGAGAAAGCCCCGGAACAAAACGGGAAACAGCCACCAATGAGAGTCACATACCATCTTGGGAACAGACACGATCTTCCTTCCCCTCTGAAAGAAAGAGAGTTGTTGTGTGAGGCCTGCTACAAGCTCGTGTGTGTGTGTTTTTTTTACTACCCGAAGACATATATGTATTGGGGTCCTCTGTTTTGTTTGCGATGGGCGGAGCGCGCGCTTTTTGGCGCAGTTTGGCGCAGTTTGGCGAGAGTCGCGCTTTTTGGCGAAGGCTCTTTCGAAAAGGGAAATGCGAACGACAAAGCGAAAGCGCTCCATCAAAACATCGCGAAGCAAACGAGAGGGAAATAGCCGCTAGAGAGGCCAGATCAGCGTTTTTTCTGTCCTTTTGGCACTACTTTTGCGTGAGGGTACCGCTTTTTGTGACATCCAGAGACATTACTGTATACACTTGTCTTTTCTCTTTGTGAGAGATTGCTTATCGCCCTGGCTGAACACCCGGAATTGCCCTGCCTAGCGCCCCGCACCCGCCATGTCAGAGTCGATGGACGAGATCAGAGCTAAGCGTCTGGCAAAGCTCAGCTCCTCTGCCTCCCAGAGCGGATCAGAGCGCCAGACACCACGAGACTCACCAGTGCCAGCACCACAAAAGCCACAGCCACAGACACAGACACCGCCAATTGCAGAGCCGCCCCTCAGCATTACCAAGGAGCCAAAGCCTATAGCGCCACCTAAGGCCTCACCTGCGCAGGAGTCCATCGTGGACTGGGCTAACAGGGAGGTCGCTCGCATCTTGGGCGCTACCTTGGACGTGGATGCTGCTAATGGAGACACTGTGGTCTTCCTTGAGAGCACATTCACAGACCTCGTTGAAGAAGGACAGGATCCTGTCTTCACCACAAACACGTTGGACCGCTCAATAATTGAAAGACTGACGGAAATTGGCACACCGAACCCCTTTGCATATTTGAAGAATGCATGGACTTTAACTCAACAATCCAAGAAACTGCTCAAGGCTAAGGATTCTTTGAAACCGGAAAAATTGGAAATCCTCGATGAGGTTGACAGGTTGACATCATCATATGGCCTAGTTGCATTCCAAATCCCAGACATGTTCCTTAACGGTAGCGCAACCAAATACCTCAAGGACATCATCTATAATCAGAATGACTATAGCGATTTCTTGATACAGATCATCCAAAGAGCAGACGAGGAGGAAACATTAGTCGACTTCCTTAATGCATTTATCCCAAAGCTTTCCAAAATGATCATGGGGATTGACCTTAACAGTCAGCACTACCCTCTCATCCTGAATATCTTCCAACTGTTCTTGAGTCAGAAGAGTATCGCTGCAATCTTTACACAGATTGAAGGATTCAAGATTGAAGATGCAAACATTGAACCATCCAAGTTTGAACTAACAACACTCTTGGGGCCAATATTCAATATTTCGCCTTTGCAAACCTCAGTCTCCGCAAGCGTATTTGACAGAAGCGTTGAGCAATCACAACTGAAGATCAACCAGGCTGCAGAATCACTACAGGCTGAACACAAAGTCCTCGTTGATAGACTCTTCTTCATTGTCGACAAGATCATTCGAGGCTCAGCACAGTCGAGAACAGATATTCTTGAATACTTTGCCACAATCATCAACAAGAATCATTTGAGAAGAGGTGATCATGCAGATCCATCCAAATTGTCATCCAATTCTTTTGTCACAAACATTGCCTTGGTCATGGTTAGACTCTCGCTCCCATTTACAGATGCATCCCTGTCAAAGATTGATCGTATTGATATCAACTACTTCCAGAAATCATCACAGTTGCTTTCGATATTGGATGAGACTAGATCAAACGCTACTGCACCTGAAGCGACAGAATACTATGAGAATAACAAGAGTGACGAGAAGCCAAATTTCATTTCTGATTGTTTCTTCTTGACAATGGCATACTTGCATTATGGTATTGGTGGAACAATACTCACTGAAACTAGATTGAAACGTCAGATCAAGCAATTACAGGCCTCGATTGATCAAATCAAGAAGGCCAAAAACCATCCGAACCCAATGATGAGAATGGCTGCTCTTCAGTTACCAAACCTTGAAAAAAGACTCGCCAATTTCAAGTCCCAAAAGGATGCACTTCATGCATTCTTCAACCATAAGGAACTTCAATTGGAGGTTTTTGATTTCCTTTCTGGTGCCTGTGCATTCTTTTTGAGAACGATCGACCCGCAACATGCATACCCAAAGACAAAGCTTAACCTCCCATTAGTCCCAGATGTCATTGGTGTTGAGAATGTCGATAACACAGAGTACTTCCGTTCAAAGGCACCAATTCCTTTCAAGTATTATCCGGAATTCACAGTGGAGGGAATCTTGAACTATACTTCATATATTACGAAATTCGTTAACAACCCCTTGGTTGGTAATACTCGTCTTTCCACTTTTGTTGAGTTTGCAGTTACATTTTTACGTTGTCCTGAATTGATTGGGAACCCACATTTGAAAGGTCGTCTCGTGGAGGCATTAGCGTTTGGCGCTTATCCAACTTATGATGGAAGACCTGGATTCATGATGGATATCTTTGACACTAATCCACTGGTGTCGGAGAATTTGTTGTATGCCTTATTGGACTTTTATGTCGTTGTGGAGAAGACTGGTTCTTCGTCACAATTTTATGATAAGTTCAATTCTCGTTATCACATCTCGGCAATCTTGGAACAAATTTGGAAGAACCCATTGTACAAGAAACAGTTGATTTACCAAAGTGAGCATAACGAGGAGTTCTTTATCAGATTTATCGCCAGAATGTTGAACGATTTGACATTCTTGTTGGATGAATCCCTGAGACATCTTGCTGATGTGCACAGCATCCAACAAGAGCTTGAGAACAGACAGAATGGTTTCCCCAATATGGAGGGCACAGATGAGGAATTACAAGGAAGATTATCAAGCAGTGAGAGCCAAGCTTCATCTAATGTTGCACTGGCCAACAAGAGCATTGACTTGTTTGGCATGTTCACTAAAGAAGTTCCTAGAGCTTTCATCAAGCCGGAGATTGTCGGGAGACTGGCCAGTATGCTCGACTATAACTTGGATGCACTTGTTGGTCCTAAATGCTCTGAACTGAAAGTCCGTGATCCAGAAAAGTACAAGTTTAACCCTAAGGAGTTATTGGTGAAGATTTGTAAAGTGTTTGTCAATTTGGCTGATGAGAAGGAATTTATCAAGTCCGTTGCACAGGATTCGAGATCTTTCAAGAGAACATTGTTCAAGAGAGCCGAGGATATCATTCGTCGTTGGGGATTAGAGTCTAATGATTTTGTCGTTAGGCTTTCCAAGTTTGCAGATGCTGCAGAATCCGCCAGAGTTGAGGAAGAGATGGAAGAGATGGAACTTGGTGAAGTTCCAGATGAGTTTTTGGATCCGTTAATGTTCACCATAATGGAGGATCCAGTTACTTTACCATCTTCAAAAGTCAACATTGATAGATCGACAATCAGGGCACACTTGCTTAGTGACTCTACGGACCCATTCAACAGAATGCCCTTGAAGTTTGAAGAGGTTATTCCTAATGAGGAGTTGAAGAAGGAAATCCAAGAGTTCAAGGCTAAAAGCAGAGCAAAGAACCAGGATGTCAAGATGCATGACGTTTAAGCACCAACTCAATAAATGAGAATATGCATGTTGAAATGTAGAGCTACGGAATGGTCAAACCCTATGATACCTTTTATTTAACAAAGAATTAAGTTCATTCAAGCCTTGATAGCGTACTTTCTCTGTGGGAAAGCAATCTGCTTCTTCTGCTGCTTAACGGTAACCTGGGAAGCCTCGAACTTGGTGAGTTTTCTTCTCAAAGCTCTAGTCTTCTTAGCTCTCAAGTCCTTTGGCTGGTACTTCTTACCAGCGTAGAAGGCTCTGACGGACTCTCTCTGGTTGAGGTTGATGACGGTCAAGACACGGGCAATGTTCTTTCTGACGGTGTTGATCTTTGGGAGAGATGGTCTCTGCAACTTCTGCACCTTCAAGGCTGCCAACTCCTGCTTCAAGGAGACGAGCTCCTCCTCCAACTGCTGCTTGGACTTGGTGCGCAATTCGTAAGCTTTCAAACCGGCCTGGCGTGGTTGTTAGTATAGCTGAATAAAGGGTGTGAAGTTATCAGAGTGAAGGGTGTGTTTATGGTATGAAAATGTGTTCGTGCACCAGCCTAAGATACTGTTTGTGCTTGAGGTGGTATTATGATCATGAGGAGATAAACTGTGTGTCCGCAAGAAACTAAGCCCTTCGTGAATACTCTGTGAAGTGTAATGAAATAGCCCACTATTTGACTCTGGTCTTGTGTGACGTTGATGTGATGAATACGTGACGTTGTTGTTCCAGTCTTCTGTTGGTCTTCGCTCAATCTCCTGTATAAACACAATCCATCTTGATAAATCCCAAGTCACAAATCGTATACCATAATCTCTCTCTTCTCTCTGACACCTATTCGACACTGAACATACCATTATTGCTTTGTTGAATGTGAACAATCTCTTCTCTCCCTCTAGAGGTGTGCTTTGCCTTTCACTTTTTCGATGTTTAACTTTTTCACACCGCAGCCAAGAGGTGAAAAATTCGCGAACAAAGTCACACAGCGCCGTCGCTTTGGGCACGCGCTCACAAAATTGTTCGCGTTTGTATGGGGGGATGGACGGTAGGGGAAACACACAGTGCCCAGGTTTGGCATTGTGGTGTAAGGGTGTTACAATTTAGGGCACTGAGAATGTCACGTGTGGAGATATAGGTATGCATTAGATAATGTCAGTGTTATGTATTATGCATTGGCTACGCGTCTTTAGTGATAAATGGTAAACGTTATGATAAGCACCATGATAAACACTACGGTAAATATCAGGATATCAGAGGAGTAACCAATGATCAATAGTTTTTCAACAGAGAAGGCTTGTTCGCAAAGCAGTGGTTCCAACGTTTCAACACTATGGTAATCTCTTACTGCTAGATCTACATCTCGCCAACACTGTAGCTGTTCTTATAGAATACTTGACATGCTCATAACACAAAATAACCCCATCGAAAAAAAGAGACAATCAACATCTCTCTTGATAATAAAAAAAAAACAGAACCAACTAGCTTCTTATCTCCTTCTGGTGACACTTTTTGTCTCTATTCATCACCTTTTAATTCTTGATGCTGTTGATGGTCTTGAAAGTCATTCTTTTTTGCGGTGAAAACAAATTCTTCTTTATTCAGGTTTAAGCTTATATCATTAGGAGGAGTAAGTGAGTAGAAAGGTTAGGATGAAGGGATAGAAGGGGGAGATGCGTTCATTTAAGCAGTGTTCTTCAAGTTTGTACTCAACCACTCCAAACCCTCGTACAAACCGTCACCGGAGGTGGCACAAGTGGACTGGATGTACCATGGACGCTGTCTGATCGAGTGCAAGCCCAATTTTTCTGTAATCTCGGCTGCGTTCATAGCGTTTGGCAAATCCTGCTTGTTGGCAAAGACGAGCAACAAGGCGTCGCGCAACTCGTCCTCGTTGAGCATTCTCTGCAACTCGTCGCGTGCCTCGGTGATACGGTCTCTGTCGTTGGAGTCAACGACAAAGATGATACCCTGGGTGTTCTGGAAGTAGTGTCTCCACAATGGACGGATCTTGTCCTGTCCACCGACATCCCAGACCGTGAAGGAGATGTTCTTGTACTCGACTGTCTCGACGTTGAAGCCGATGGTTGGGATCGTGGTGACGATCTCACCGAGCTTCAACTTGTAGAGGATGGTGGTCTTACCGGCGGCGTCGAGACCAACCATCAAGATTCTCATTTCCTTGCGACCGAAAAGGCCCTGCAACAACTTGGAGATTGACAAACCCATCTGCAGAGGTGGTTAGTAGACTGTATTGCGGGAAGTGTGTTGTTGCTGTTGATGTTACCGTTGCTGCGTCCCGCCAGGGTGTTGCTTAGTTGTCGCCGTTGATCTGGAAAAACGAGCACAATACGATCTCCGGCGCTCCCCAAACCCACCGCCAGGCAAGCCCCGATAAGCAGTAGAGCAAGTGCAGAAAGCACAATTGCCTGGCTGGCAGCGGTGGGAGCCAAAAGCACATGGCTGGCCAACCACAGCACACCGTGCCGGTCTCGTAGACTTGTAGCAGCGTCCTCCCCCATTGCGGCTGTGCGGCAGCGTCGCCCAGTGTGTGTGTGTGCCATTCATTCAGACAGCGGCAACGAACAATAACAGGCGAGATCCACGCGTCATAGGTGCCGGATCAAATGGCGATCCACGGTGCAATTACCCACACGCCATGTCTCTCATCAACTGCCCAGCCTCGGTGCTTCCTCTTTACGCGTGTCGTGTCGTGTGGACGTTGGAAGCGCAGGGAAAGGGGGTGGGAGCCCACCGCCGACAACGACACGAGGAGCCAGCCAGCGCCGGCGGTGATTGCGCAAAAGAGCGCGTGTCCTGCGGGTATCACCGAGAAGCATCAATCACATCAACACCGAAATGTGCAACAACATCAAATACAAAGGGATACTTACACTGTCTGTGTGCTGTGTTGTCCTTCTGAACTCGTTAGGTGTCTTTTGGAGGAGGCTCGCCGGTTGTTTTCGTCTGTGCGGGAAGCCAATTTTTCTCGTTTCTTTTCGCGAATTTTCCATTTGACGTGGCGCTTTTGGACAGGCCGGGTAATATACTGTGCACGTGACTGGTCACGTGTAGTGAGCGGCTACGCTACAGCTACAACTCTACAGCTCTACAGCTCTTTAGTTCATAAGTCATAGCAATGCAATGGTTAATTAGGATTAGAGCAGTGGTGGTAGCAGAATAGCAATGATAGAAGAACATGATAGTATGATAGTATGATAGCAATAACTGAAGAGGTCACTTGCCAACGTTGATCTTGCACGTCGAGTACTTCTGCAGCGCTCTCAGGAAGATGGCATAAGACACGTCTTCATTATCAGGCTCCCAGTAGAACTCCGACAGCCGGATGTGCCATGGCGGGTAGTCCTGGAGGTCCAGCGTTGGCGAGAAGAGGATCACGAGGTCGGGCTCGTCGCCAATAAGCTCCGTCAGCTCCTTGTCAACGAGCCCAACGGTCACGTCCCTTGCGTAGATCTCCTTCTTGACGGCTAGCTCCGCCATCGTTCTCGTCAGCTCGACTATAGTTGCCTTGCCATCGTCTCTTGATAAAAGGCTGACCTCGATCGCCATCTCCCTGAGCTTGTACTCCTCGTCGACGTCATTGTTGAGCCCATAAAAGCACAAGTTCAGATGTGGCACCTTGATGACAAAGTTGGGGACGTAAGCAGCAGTGAAGTAGTCGCTCAATTTCTTGTAGACGGCAACACGGAGATCTTCAACGTTCGACTTGAGCACACCTTCACGCTCGTAGATCGACAGCGATGGGATCCCAGCGGAGACCGTCCACGCCACAACGTCCGACGCTTCGTTCATGAGCCCATAGTAGCCCCCTCCTTCCACCTCCTCGGCCTTGTACTGCAACACGGCCGACACGCGCTTGGGCAACTTGCTGAGCTTGGTCACGTCGTCCCTGATGATCTGCGGCGTCTTGGACGGGTTGTAAGCGAGGTTCAGGAACTTGATTCTCACCTTGTTCTGGGAGTACTCGAGCAGGCGGATGACAGAGTAGAGCGAATAGATGATGAGCAGCACAGTGTGGTAAAAATAGAAGGTGAGACGTCCCTTGACGCTCATGTCGTCGTTGATGTTCGACTGCAGCACTTTCGTCTTGGAGAGCCGGGACCCGTGGCTCCGCTCAAGTCTCTCGCCGTATCTCTTCTCACCCTCATCGATCAAGTCTGTGGCCTTCACAGGTGAAGTGGTGGCACTCTCCTTTGTCTTCCTGTTGATGGCGCTCATCCCAGTAACTAACAGACAACCTAGATACAGTATCACAGTTAATGTATCACAATCAACAGTCAACAGTCAACAGTCAACAGTCAACAATTAATAGTAATACAAATAGTGAACCAAAGGCAAAAGAACAGGGGCGATAACCGCAAAGTGAGCGTTTTCCATCGCGAAAGCGGAGAGGAGAAGCCTCACCAAAGCTGCGATGATCACGTTGATCTCTGAGAACAGCAGCGGAGCCAAGGAGCCACTGCAAGGAGAGAAGAGGAGCTTCGTTCCAAGGAGAATCACCGCTTTCGTCTTCTGTGCGCACTTTACACTTTTTGTAACGTGTTTTGCAGTCCAGAACACACAAGATACACAGGACATACAAGACACAAGACACAAGACACAACCTCACTACCCACCATCAGTTATCCTGTCTTTCCCACTCATCAGGAACACTGGCCTTGTGAGAGACACCATACGCTGTGCTGCTTACCCTTCCATACCCGCTTTGCCGAAAATGAAGGTCACCTGGATAAGGAACGTCTTCACAGAGCCCGACTACATCACCACCGTGCCCGGTGCTGAGCGGCAGTCGATCACCATGGCACTCGTTGTAGGGATGATCGCTGCCGTCGGTGGGTTCATCTACGGCTACGACACAGGAATCATCAACAGCATCAGCGAGATGAGGTACGTGCAGTACGAGTTTGCAGACAACAAGGTTTCCTTCACGGCAAGAGAGCAGAGCATCATCACGGCAAGTCTATCGTTGGGGACCTTCTTTGGTGCGCTGAGCGCACCACTGCTATCAGACAACATTGGCCGTCGCCCTGCTATCATTATATCCAACTTTGTCATCTTCATCGTGGGCAACATCTGCCAGATTTCCTCCACAGCAATCCCACTACTGTGCACAGGCCGTGTCATCACAGGCATATCAGTCGGAATCATCTCCGCCGTCGTCCCACTATACCAGGCTGAGGCATCCCCAAAGTTCGTCCGTGGTGCCATCATCTCGACATACCAATGGGCCATCACCTGGGGGCTCCTCGTCTCGAGTGCAGTCTCACAGGGGACGCATTCCATCGACACATCGGCATCTTACAGAGTACCCATTGGCCTACAGTTCCTATGGTCCTTGGTCCTCGGAGGAGGAATGCTCTGTCTCCCTGAATCACCGAGATTCTACGTCCGTAAAGACGATCTGAGCAGTGCTGCTAAGGCACTATCAAGACTAAGACGTGTTCCTTCCAACGACCCGGGACTCATTGAAGAACTCGTTGAGATCAAGGCCTCGCACGACTATGAACTCTCTTTTGGATCGTACACTTTTATGGACTGCTTTAGAAGCGATAAGGCAAGACCACACCAGTTGAAAAGACTCATTACTGGAGTCGCATTGCAGGCTCTACAACAGTGTTCTGGAATCAACTTCATTTTTTACTATGGCGTCAACTTCTTCACCAAATCGGGCGTCGAACAATCATACATCATCTCATTGGTGACATATGCAGTTAACGTCCTATTCACCATCCCGGGGATAATGCTCGTTGAGACGATTGGCCGTCGTCGTATATTGATCATTGGCGGGATAATCATGAGCATTGCAAACATCATCATTGCCATTGTCGGCGTGGCGACAAACTCGGTCGTTGCTAATAAGGTTATGATTGCATTTGTATGTTTGTTCATTGCGTCATTTGCTGCAACTTGGGGCCCCGTAACGTGGGTCATCACCGGTGAGATATATTCATTGGGTGTAAGAGGTAAATCCGTCGCTATGACCGCTGCTACCAACTGGCTCGTCAATTTCGTGTTTGCATTCAGTACGCCATACCTCGTGGACACGGGGAAACACACTGCAGAGTTGGGAACAAACATCTTCTTTATATGGGGCGGTTTCAACTT
The DNA here is from genome assembly GCA_030556625.1 of Petasospora euphorbiiphila. Lineage (NCBI taxonomy): Eukaryota > Fungi > Ascomycota > Saccharomycetes > Phaffomycetales > Wickerhamomycetaceae > Petasospora > Petasospora euphorbiiphila. Next base: position 199,637 of record JAKTUJ010000020.1, on the reverse strand, counting down.
GATTGGTGTTGTGTTTGTTTACTGTATGGTTTATGAAACAAAAGGGTTGTCATTGGAGCAGATTGATGAACTTTATCGGTCATGCTCAAACGCAAGATTATCATCTGATTTCAAAGTACAAGTGATGAACTTCAAAAATGAAGATGACGAAATGGTGGAGCTTACCGATGCTACAAATAAGACAACATCATCGAATGGGTCTGTCGAGTCTGCTAATCCAGATAGAGTAACAGGATCTTTGGAACAACAACACCCAATGATGATGACTGCAACAATCACTAAAACTGGGTCATCATCAGGTGCACAAAATACAGGTGTTGTTCCTATCAACTATGACGACTATGAATCAATTGATTACCAATCTGGATATACCGTTGATTTAGGGTATGGACTGGGAGTCCATCAGAATCGTGGACCACCTTCCCTAATGACAATGACTACAGAGGAGGATGAAGGAGAAGAAGATACAGAACAAGTGACGTACTCGTCATTATCCGATTATGTGAGCAAGTTGAGCTCGTTATCAGAAAGAAGAGGTTCAAACCAGACTGGGAGAACAGGGTCCGTCTCTGCTGTTATTCCATCATCATCAATCGGCGAGACAAGACCAGAAACATCACAACAACAACAATCTCCACAGAATACAACTGGGAATCAAGAGGAAGGTTCATCTTCCCTACATCAGGCACAAAATGAGCCAACTAATGACAATTAATGAATGATAACGACTGAATCCGATTAACACTGTACATTAAGAGTACATCATTAAGTGTAGAGTTATAGTTCAATCCCCAATGATGCGCATTCAAATTTGAAATATTTTGAAACGTTGTCATCAACAGAGACTTGAATTGGTGTCTTGCCCTGATCATCTTGTACTGTGACATCAGCACCAGCTTTAGCCAAAGCCACTGCAATATCACCAAACCCTTCAGCAAGAGCATGATGCATGGGCGTCCACGTATATGAATCCTTAACGTTCAGGGGCACTTTCATCGAGATTAAATAGTCAACGATCCCCTTGGCTCCAACTGATGCTGCTCTGTGTAACACCTGTTGTCCCTTCTTGTCCTTGCGAGTCAAACTGGCACCAGCATCTTTCAGCAGTTTGACAATGTCAAGATGTTTCTTTGATGTGGCAAGATGTGCACATGTGGTTCCTGTGGAAATGGTAGCCAAGTCAACATCTGGTTTGGGATCATGATCAAGAAGCAGTTGAAATAGTTCAAGGTTGCCCACTGACGCTGCAATGTGTAATGGTGTCCACCCTGCGTCATCTGGGAAGTCATCAAGGTCAATCTCCGGTACCGCGTCTTTGTTGAACTTTCTCGGGTTTAGCAGAATAGACGATATTTCCAACTGTGAGAAAGAGACTGCCCAATGGAGTGGAATACGACCATCAAGGTCCTTCTGGAATACCAGCTTGGGGTTCTCTGTGACGAGTCCCTTCACAGTGAGGACTTGGCCGTCACGAGCTGCTTCGTGCAATGGGAAATTGTTACTCTCCATCTCAAATACCAACACTCGAACCAAACAGAACGAGACACAGTGGCAAACAAATCGAGACGTTAATTAGTTATGATGTTATGATAGTAGTCGGAAAATGAGCGCAGTCCCGGAAATTACCCAAAGAGGAAATCGCGGGCCTCCCGAGAGAAAGCCATAATGAGCGCCACCAAAAGGAAGATGAACAATAGCAAAGCCCAAAGACATACGAAGCAAACACAGCGCAATTGGCTTAAGATGAACAACCTGAACGGAGACTGGCAGAAGTACGCGCGTGAGATCCAGAACAGAGCGCGCAAAGTGCAGTATTCTGGCGGGTCCGGCGGTCCCAGGGGCCCAGCAGGTCTCTTCACCGGTGTGGGAGGGATCCTTCTCCTTGCTGGTGGTGCGATGCTTTTGAACTCGTCGCTGTTTAACGTCGACGGTGGTCACAGAGCCATCCTGTACTCTCGTATTGGCGGTGTGCAGAGCCAGATTTTCCAAGAAGGTACGCATTTCGCCATCCCATGGTTGCAGACCCCGATCATCTACGACGTTAGAGCAAAACCAAGAAACGTTGCCTCCTTGACTGGTACCAAGGACTTGCAGATGGTCAACATCACCTGCCGTGTGCTCTCGAGACCTGAGGTTGGTGCTCTTCCAAACATTTACAGAACTCTGGGTGTTGACTATGACGAGCGTGTGCTCCCTTCTATTGTCAACGAAGTGCTCAAGTCTGTCGTTGCTCAATTCAACGCTTCGCAGTTGATCACGCAAAGAGAACGTGTTTCTAGACTCATCAGAGAGAACTTGGTCAGAAGAGCCTCGAAGTTTAATATTTTGCTCGATGATGTCTCCATCACATACATGACCTTCTCCCCAGAGTTCACACAAGCTGTTGAGTCCAAGCAGATTGCACAACAGGAGGCCCAGAGAGCTGCTTTCATTGTCGACAAGGCAAGACAGGAGAAACAAGGTACCATTGTCAAGGCACAAGGTGAGGCCAAATCCGCTGAGTTGATTGGTGAAGCTATCAAGAAGTCCAAGGACTACGTTGAGTTGAAGAGATTGGACACTGCTAGAGAGATTGCCCAAATCTTGTCAAGCTCTCCAAACAGAGTTATCTTGGATAACGAGGCATTGTTGTTGAACACTGTCTCTGATGCTCGTACCAAGAACTAAATATCTACTTGATAATTTACCTGCACATAGCTTCTTATACTCACTAAATGTCTTACCAAATGATTCTTTGCGGTAGTGATTCATCAGCCCATTCAAACGTGTAGAAGAGATACACTGCCATTGTGAAGACATTGATCATCAAGAACCATGCGAATTCTGTTGCTAGTCTTCTCTGTATGATTCCTCTAATAGGTTCACCAGGCACAAATGTCTCATAAGACGCACTGACAAGAACACGGTAGAATATATAAGGGAGGATGTAGTATCTTGGTTCGAAAAGTGGAGATGGTACAACAGTGGCAATGATGCAGAATAAATATGCCAGAATGGAAATACCAGTAGGTTTCAATGGCAAATCACTCGGTTTCTTAAACGGTATTTCCCTCGTTGACGAGAAGTGAAATGCATTCATGTTGAGCATCGATATGATCGTGTAGAAGGAGAAATGGTAAATTGGCGCAAGCAAGTACTTGGTATACCAACGGAGATTGATGATTTTTCTCCAGATGTAGAAAGTGTAGTGTCTGTTGTCCGCTAAGAGGAATGGATGTACCACTGTAAAGAATCTGATGAAGAACATAACCAGCAATATCTCAACAGTGACAAATAACGGCCCATCTTTGTAACGACCTAGATAGAACACAACATAATCGTAAGAAAGCCAAGCAGGCCATGAAAGAATACAAATCAGTGTGAAACAATAAAACACCTGGGCAAAGTGCAACCCAGCAACATGGTTTTCCTTATCACCAAGAGTGATTCCACGATTGTAAATGACAAATGCTGTGAATAGGGCGAAATTGCAGGCAAAGGGAAGAACAACTTCGTAAAAATCTTCGATAAACTGAATGATAAACTTGATGCAATTGTTGAGGAAATAATCCGTAAAGTTTTTCTGGATCATCGCACGACGCTCAATGATTAATACTAAAATCAGTATTTGCCATACGATATTCGTCTGTCTCATCCACACACTGCAGAAACCGAGCAATGCAGAGAGTCTGATCGAAGTTTTCTCACCAAATGGAAGGGCAACTGCAGTGCTGAACGAGGCCACAATGAACACAGTAGACCATACGTCCGTGTAGAAGAGTGTATAGTAAGTTGAGAGGATAGGACATAACACGATGGTCGCCGACCACCAGCCAATGGGATTGAAGATAAATAGAGGATTCAACACAAATGGAAGAGCAATAGTCCCACCCACAGCATTCAGAATTCTCAAGGAAGACAACCCAACAGGGTTTACTGGGATGTGGAGAAGCTGGATAGTTTTACTCCACAGATACCCAATGTAGTACACTCCCGGCGGAGTTGTGATCTTTGGATCCCACGTGGTGAAATCACCATTGAAATACTGTCGAACCATGGGCACATGGAACTTCTCGTCAATGAACATGTCTGTGATGTAATATCGTGTCTCGGCCCACGCTAGAAACATAAAGAGAATAACGAGCGACGGAAGAAGCAGAAACCAGTTCACCATGAGAGATGTTGTGATTTCGCCCTCAATGTCGCGCGCAAATGGGTTCACCGGAGGCCCTGCTTGCTTTGTGTCTTCCTCTGCTGCCTTCTCTGTCATCTGTCAATATTCTCCCTGTTTTCCTCTTTAAACAGAGTGCACTGATTGTTGTCTTCTTGCTTGCCATTGGGAAAAATAGCCGTGGTTTCGGCGTTATGTGCACTGGCCCCGTTTTGCTCAAAAATGCCCAAAACGGCAATTGGCAGCCGTCTCATCACTTAGTACCCACATCTTCTCTTATAAACAACGCTTTTTCTCTGAGAAGAACAGGACTAGGATGGTACCCAGAGAGTTTAGTCTGCTACGGCATCTCACACTACTCCTACTGCTGCTTGTACGATGGATTTCTGGTGCCCAAGCAGATGATGCAAACTGGCCGAGTCTCTCTAATCAGAATGCCGTTGCCATACGTTCACAACGAGACGTCTCTACAAACATCACGATAGACGGGGTCACTCTCACTGGCGTTGCACTAACGACGAGTCTTTTTGAGCAAAATGGGTTCACGCTTTCGTCCATTTCACAGGTTGAGAATATCCTCGGATTGGGCGTTGGTGCACTCGTTGTGGACCTCTATTGGCACGAGCAACTTCGCAAGTTCCAACTCTGTCCCATCCCCATCAGCAGATCAGTACCGATAAACGGCACTGTGAACGTCACGTCTGCCAGTGGCGAGACGTATATATGTGAAAACTCTGTTCTGTTACCGACCCTTCTTCAAACCGTGTCGCAGCACATCTCAGATACAGACACCAACTTGAGTGCAGACCTCATCGTGCTCATATTCAACATTCTTAGCATATCACAAGCAAATTTTGACCCACCGCCAGAGAGTATCGGGAATGACAATGATACCCTATCCAGTGTGCTCAACAATTACATTGGTACCAGGCTTTACACTCCAGCATCGCTTCAGGAAGATAGAACTACTGGCGACACATTCAACATTGCCGGGAAATCCGCAGATGGATGGCCCACAATCTCCCAGTTTCTCTTTACAGACAAGAAAAGAGTAGTCGCTGCTGTGTCTGATCGTTATCTTTGGTCCAATTCTACTTACAAATCCACAGAAGATGCATCCACGGTGTTTAACTCCTCAATCTTTGCCAACTCAATATCATCATCAGAGGCGACATTGGCTTCAAACTTGACTGAAAGAGCATTAGAATCCTGGAAATTTGCAGAGGATCACTCACTCGATGGCAATTACACTTCTAAACCCCTTGCATATCTTGCCTCATTGGGATATTCCCCAATCATCAACCAAACAGTACCCTCACCATCAACAACCATTCCAATCCTGTTAAATGACACACTCTGGTCATGGGAATCCACTCAACCAGTGACACCAGGCCAGGCACGCCGTGTTGCGCTTGAATCCGGAGACCCATCTGCTGAATCTGCATTCAGTTGTGCATCTCTTTCACGTACAACTGGGAAATGGTACGTTTCCAACTGTTATTCAGAGAAGTACGTTGCATGTCGACTCACTCGTTCGAAACCACCTATTTATCCAGAACCTACAGGAGGGATCAGCTTACAATGGGCACTTACACTCGATAAGTTCTCATACTTCCACGCAACAGAGGCGTGTAGGGATCTCCCCGATTCGAGATACGTTTCTACTGAGTCCTCGATGATGGATGATTCCAAGTATGAATTCTCTGTGCCCAAGTCTGCAGTGGATCAACTATTTCTCAACCAGTTGATCAAATCTGCAAACCTCAATTCGTCAGATGTATGGATTGATATGAATTCGATTGCGATTTCCAACTGTTGGGTCTCGGGTGGTCCATATGTTTCATGTCCTTACCAAAAAGTCTCATCTCATAGAAACTTTGTGGAGATGCTGACACCAGCTGCTGTGTTTTGTGGTGTTATCCTATTTGGAATCTTTCTGCTCCGTTTGAGGCGCCTACCCGTTCATGATAATAGAAAGTATTGGAAGAAGCTGGTGAATGAGTACACTGAGAAGGAGTACGAGGGAGTTCCTTCCTAATTATAACCATGGACTAATTAATGAACTGATGGATCAATTCAATCAATGTGTACTACAGAACCAATGTAGACCGTGCTCTTCAAAGTGTAATGTGCTAATGTTCATGTATCGAATGAAGTGCAGAAGAAAGCTAAACACAAGAGAAGAGAAATATAATAACAAAACACCATGACCCAAAAGCTATCAGATGGAAACTTCCTTAAAGTCGCTAGTGACTTTGTCTGTGATATCGGTTGACTTATCAGCAGCAGCGGCAGATGCAGAGATCTCCTCATCATCCTCGTCGATAAGAGAAGTCTCCTTCTCCTTCTCTGGCTTGTTTTCCTTATCCTTTGAAGCGGTGATATCCTGTGAGACAACTCTTTCAGTCTCAGGTTTCTTTAAAGATGCGGTTGCCGGTTTAGGCTGTGTCTGTGTCTGTGTCTCAGGTTGAGGAGCCTTTGGTTGCTGTGGACGTCTCTTTGGCAAATACTCTGGGTATGCAGCAAACACTCTCGAGGTCAGAATTCTCAAGTAGGGCAGCTGTCTTCTGGTCTTCTTGTCATAGAAGAGGAGCTCACCTTCACCAGCATACATGTCCTCATACTTGCCGGAATCTATTGTGTAGTTACCTTCTTCCAAATCCTTGACAAAGCTCAGGAGGAAATCGCCCCAGGTTGGTGCCAAGTAGAATTTCGTGTCAAAGTCTCTACCAAAGATGATAACCTGTCCGACTTTCCCCTTAGGGCCTGGAGCCAAGTCCACACCAATGTTGTTTCCCGCGTGGTCGGTAAGAAGTGGAATCCAGTCCGGGTGCGCATACACTGGCTGGATGAACCCAGGAGGGAACGATTGCTGTCTTGGAATATGAGATTTGAACTTTCTTGAATGCGATGTGGAGATTTTTCTTTCGAGGTCCGGATCAACGGTATGGTCCTTGGTCTCGACTTTGTTGAAGCCAGGCTTGGTCTCTACCAGCGACACAGTAGACTGGTTGTTGATCTCCGCGGACGACCCGACTGGAGACACGAGCTTAGCAGAGGCGGCTCTCTCAGCCTTAGCCTGCTGATCAGCCATAACCTTCTCTGCAACGCGTCTCCACGTGTTGGTCATCTCGACAACCTCGGCGAGCTCCAAGAGAGGCAACCCAAAGATCAACCCGCCGCTGCCCGTGAGCGAGTCCAGGTCCTCCTGGCCGTCGTGGATTCTAAAAGAGGCCCTCACGGGCGCAGGGAACTCGATACCCAAGTCCTGTTCCGCTCTCGTGATGTCGGCTCTCGTGCAAGGGTCTGCGAGGGAGGCATTCAAGTCCGAGTGGTTCTCTGCGGTCCACGTCTCAATGTGTCTCCAGGCGAGGATCGTCTCGCTGACGCCCTCAGTCGAGTGCACAGCACCAGGTGCACTCGCATCGTCGTCATCATGGAACCCAGCAGCGTCGTTGAGCTGGATCCCGCCGGCTCTTTGTTCGCCTGGCGCAGCTGCCGTTCTGATGTGGTGGTTATCCGAGTCGTACTCGGCGTAGCGGTCCTCCGTCGAGAACGCGTAGAGAATCTGGTTGAGCGTGTCTTTGAACCCCATGGCAGTATCACCGAGAATAAAGAAGATACAAGTGACTTTCCTTGCCTTCTTCCCAGGCTTTGCTGTTTGGTTGAAGTTTCACTTTGTGGATTTTCGTTGACGCGCCGGGGAACTTTGGCGAATTTTGGCGAACTTTGGCGTTAATGACACAAGGAGAATGGCAGATGGCACTTTATCACTTTATACTTGTTGATCTTATTGAAGTGGATGGTGGGGTTTGTATTGGCTATGAAGTGGTAGCTAGCTACTGTTAACAATGCACCACTTGATATATCGTTTATTTTTTTAATTTTGGTTTAAGTGTATGTGATTCTTCCAATCGTGCTCTATGAGTACTTAATGGAGATGCCCATTAGACCATTAAACAAATTTCTAAGACTAAATTTTAAAACAATACCCGTGTAAAATAGTAAATAACCACAAGTATAAGTAGATATATACACACAGACATCAATATCACACCCACTAGTTACTAGTTACACCTCCAGATCGCTTCTCCGCCGATCTGCACACTCGTCCCAAAAGGGCAAAAGGTAAACAATCCAGATCAAGACGCATCAACGATCACCACCTTTCTCTTTCTCTCCTTCTTTCCCTCAAAAAGGACCCTGAAACTCTTTGAAGAACACTGATATCCACAGATACCAACCATGTCCGAAATCCAACCACTCCACAGGAAACCAGCACAGGGCGGCCTCCAGAAGAAGATCTTCCAGCGCAACTTTGGTGGTGCTAATGCTCTTGGTGCAGCAGGTGCCATTGCATCGCCTACTGACAACATGCTCTCCCCATGCTCTCAGAAGCTGAGTGCCCATAAGAACAGGTTCTACGCTAGCACAAAGCCTACTAAACTCACATTTGCAAACGTCGAGTAATCATCATCTCAGATGCACATCTTCCACACATACATCTTCTACAATACCCCGCAGTCTCACACAGCACACTAGAGATTAACCATATTCAGGCTTCTTTTACATCTTGCTATAGTTCCACTGCATACCCATTTGTAACATCGTCTAATGCATCATAAAGCGCAAGTCATATATGCAATTGCGTAACTAAAAACAGCAAAACTCCAAATGTAAAGATACCCAACTATAACACACATACCTTACCTGATCATTCCACCGCTCTTGGTAATTCCTTCCTGTAGCTCAATCAATTCACTCCCGAAAACACTCTCCTGATCATAATACACAGCTTTATCATTGCTATCCCAAAGTTCATAAAACCGAACACTCAGATCGTTGATTGCAACCATTATCGAGCTCTCATCGGGAGATAACAGAGCCGCAATGGCACGAAGACAACCGGGGGATTCTGAAATGACTTGAACTTTCTTCTCTAACCGTGGATATGTAAACGATTCAACAAGCACCGGGTGGTCAATATCACAAAATCCATACGTTGCAACTATCTGCTTATGCTTTCTAGACCAGATTAATGAAGTGACTTGCCCCTTGGCATCAATAGTGTCCAACAAGGTGCCCGAAGTCGTGTGCCAGAACTTGATAGTACGATCCCTAGAACCTCCCCCAGTAGCCAAAAGCGTCTTGCTCCAAGGACAATAGGCAACAGCTTTCACTGCAGCCTCATGATGAAACTTGTGCTGAAGAACTGGCTCTTGGATATTGGAAACATCCCATACCGATGAGCAATTATCATTACCACCTGCGGCAATTTGTTTACCGTCTTGTGAAACTGCGATACCACACACTTGCTGAACATGACACTTGAATCTCTTTACAAGCTTTATCTCGCCAAACTCTGATATCTCAAAATACATAACGTATCCATCCTCGTTACCGGCAAAGAACTTGGTGAGACTCCCAGGAACCCATTCGATACAACAGATTCCCTGACCACTGTCTTCATAATAATTGCTAATGTTGATCCGCAGCTCCTGCGAAAACATTGAAATGGCACCTGTCTTCGTAGCGACAAGAAGGAAGTCTCCTTCAGAGAAACAAACAACAGAGATGGTATCATTCTGCTCAAGAGAGAATCTTTGAAGTGACGCATCTTCTTCAGACCAGAGGAAAGCAATGTGCCTCAACCCAACAGCTGTGTTATTGGTTTCCTGCGACCAGGAGATCACGTTTGTGTAGTAATCGTTCCTCAAACCTTCAGCCTGGAACACTTTATAAGGATGGTACTTCTTCTCTGGTAGCTTCTTGAGTTTGTTCTTCAGTGGACGCGCCACCATCGAGGAGATATCTGACATGCTATCCATCGAAACACGCCGAGCAGAGGAATTGGAGCTTGAGAAGGAGTCTCTGTGTAAAGATGTAGCAGGCGAATACCCCACCACCGAATGGGAAGAAGCACTGGGAGTCATCATAAATGTCGCTATTGTCGTTGCAGTCGTTGACATCGAAGATCTTGGTGTCCTAGAAGGTCTTGGTGGCGTAGCCGCCGCCGCTGTTGCTCCAGGACTGAAGCTCAACACACGCCCATTGGAGACACTGAGAGCATCTCTCATTGCCTCCAAATGCGTTTCTGTGGCATCTGGAGATGTATCACCCAGATGTCCTGATGGAAAGGCCGTGCTGCGTCGGTGTGGAGTCGACCTGAGAGCACGTTCGCCTTCTAAGAAGCTGGTGTTGTTCAAGTTGAGAAGAGAGTCATCCCGCTGGCGGCCGTGATGGTGGTCTTGAGCAAACTCTGATGGGTCAGCCAGTGTGTGGAAAACGTGCGAGGACAGACTCTGTGGTATAAAGCGGTCCATAATCTGGCCATTGGGGTTTCTGTGGTGGCGAATGAAGAAGTTGTTGAACATTGTTAAACGGGCGATTTCTGTGTGTGCGGTGATAGCAAATCAGCACTGGCTGATACCTTCGTTAGCAACAAATTAGCTTGAAAAAGTAAGCTGATATGCTAGTTTAATCCGTGACATGATACAGAGAGCTCAAGTCAATGTCGATTCTCCACACTTTTATAGTTACACGCCATCGTTACACAAAGTCAACACTCCGTCAAAATGCTTTGACACAAACGCGGACCTCACTCTTATCTTATCTCCGAGACCGCATCTACCTGAACAGCCAACAAATGCAAAGAATAAATAGATATCTAAACAGCAAAACTCTCAATATGGTATCTGAGTCCACCATCAACGGCCCATCTCTCTGTGTGCTCCACCAAACCTGTTGGTCCCGCAGCAACAACCCATATTCTGCTTCTGTCAACATTGTCACCATGATGCTCCGACTCTCTACAACAAACCGTTTCTCCATTCTGCGTCACCTGTGGACCAACACACTGTGATTGAACACACCAATTGTAGTGCTCAGAGCCCAAGTTCGGACGACCGTAGTATATATTGACACCACGTGGGACTTTGATGCTTTTGAATGCCTCTGGATCGATATCCTCTGGTGCGACCCTGGTGATATTTGATGGTTTCGTGCTTAGGGATTTCCCCGTTGTTGGATCTGCAAACCCACATGGATCAGCAGCACAATGGCTCATATGCGAGTGTAATGACTTTGATGAAACTTTTGGCGTGGCAAATTTGTGCATTGGAGTTTTCTGCTTTGGAGAAGGCGAACCAGATAAATCACTCGATGCACTGCCCATTTCTGAACTTGTAGATTCCCAATGCGTATGATTATTATGAGCACTCATGTAACTTCTTCCATACGTTGTGAAATCGATCTCATCTTCCTCTTCATTCCGCGAGCCATCATAATCCACCTCTTGTAAGGGATTTTCACGATCGTCTTCGTAATAATCAATAAATATCTCATCTTCACGAACATCACCAGTGATATAACACTCAATCCCCCTGATTCCCTTGAAATGGTTTAAAAGGTTCAAATCCATGATATCCTTTGAAACCCAGATCAAGCGACATGCGATACCGTTGTAGTTCAAGATACGCAACAATGGGATACCCAATGAGATTCCGCTCCCTCCGACAACGATAAAGACACGTTCTGCATCAATGCTATATCTCATTGGAGAGTTGAAGAGAGATAGGGATGGTGGATCAAACATGCGTCTGAATACAGTAGGTTCTTTGACAAATGTTAAGTGTGGTTCAAATGCACCTGTGATGTAGTATTCTTTGTTTGTGTTCAATGGGAATTTTCCTCTTCTGATGATAAGCTTGAGGGTATCATCATTTGGTAAAGAGGCAATGGTGAATGGGTGTGCTAAGGGAACCAATTGATAAAAGAGGTTTTTCAAGAATCCACTCTTGTTGTTCATTCTGAGATGCGCACCTGGTAGGATGCATTTTCTTCTTAGCACTGAAGTTGGGAATTCGACGAGTGCCAATGTTGGTGATATTGTGGAAACGGATATTCTGACTTTCCTTGTGATCCAAAGACGGTAGCCAATTTGATAAATAAGAATGAGCAAATTTAATTGCGTGTAGAGTCTGATGCCCGGTCTTGCGTGATAGTGCAGTGCAATCACCGAGACCCAAGTCATGATATAATGCAAAATGTAGAATACAATGAATGCTTGTCTTCGAACTTTTGGTAATGATGTAACGCCGAGGATGATGAAGGCCATCATGGCCAAAACACCATAAAGATTAGCTGGTTTCCATATCTTGACCAATAAGTTTGTTCTGTACCAGTAGATCAGATAGAGAATGGTATGGATAGCGCCTTCTAACACCACAATTCTTGATAACCACTTGTGGATCGGCAAGAGTGATAGATATAGCGTTCTCGGTAGTGGGGAAGGACGAAGCGTCAGGAAGAGGAGAGCTGGAAGACAAGCACATGATGTTCTCCCCAAACGCTTGGTGATGAACATGAGGTCATTGAAAGTCTCTGCATAGTTAACTGTCGTGCTGAAGAGGGCCCAGATGAGGATGAGTTTCCAACTGGAGGCATGGTTAAGCAATGAGTGCAGTCTTGACTTCCTGTGTCTTGGTCCGCCTCTGGAATGATGGGCATTGTAGTAGTTTGTGATGGTGTTCCAAGCGGGGACACCAAGAACCATCAGTGCCGAGCCCACAAGCGTGTATTGCCCCCATTTGGCCGTGACGAAAGACCGCAGGCGCTTGTAGTCCAAGGGGACGTTGTCGACCCAGTGTGGCAGCCGTAGATACGACGTGAGGTTCTGGGATCTGTAGTGTTCTGCCATGCCAAGGGTATCAAGAATGGGTACCGTGATGTGTGGTATGGAGCGGTGGAAAGGCAACACTGGACAGGTATCTGTCAAGACAAATAGCTCTGTTATTTCTTTCAGTACGATCTGTGAATCTTCCTATCTGGTGTTGTGATACTGTTGTTGTTGCTGATGGATCAATGGATAAAGCGCCGTGTTTGACGTGCTGATGTCTCTGATCCCGGTAGATATAAAGATCGAACAAAAGTGGCTGCTGACTGCAAAATGATATCGGATAAATACACTCAGAACATTACCTGCACATTCCCAGCACACTATCAACACATTAGTAAGACACAGAGATAGAGAAAGAGAGCAAGGCTTATTCGCCACAAATCAGAGATGCCGCAGTTACTTCTTCTTTCGGAAGGCGGCAGCGGCGCAGGGGAAAAGTTATCTTTTCGATCAGTAAAAGCCGGGTAAGGCAGCAAAGCCCGGGAAGGTGTGCCCTATTTTATGGTCGATCCCATGCACGTGATGGATGATAGGGCTAATCTTCAAAAGACACAACCCGAACACCACAAACAATTGGCAAGATTAAATGTTGCGCGCACGCACCGCACCGCACAATGCGCGCCAAACGCCCAAACGCGCTTTTTTTCAGCAGTCTCCAAGCGACGCGGGAAAAGGTGTGCGGGTGTGCTTCAATAGTGTGCGCTGTGTTGTGCGGTGGCTCCGTTCGCGGCCAACGCTGAAATATTCACACTTTTATCTTCTTTGAAGAGAAGAGGCATAGGAGACGCTACGCAGCTCGCTAGGTTCAACCACACACGAGAGAACATCATGTCTTTGCCAGCCAGTTTCGATCTCACTGCAGACGACGCCAAGTTGCTCTTGGCCGCCAACGTTCACTTGGGTTCCAAGAACGTCCAGGTATGTTCCCTTTGAGATACAGATGCAGACGGAGAGGGAGGAAGAAGGAGATGTACATTGGTATTGGGCCGGGGGAAATACACAGAGGACAGTTGTTATACACAAACACATCACACATTATCATACCATCATCATTTACTAGTTTTGTTTGGAGATTGTGGACATTAGAGAGACGCCGATCCAGATTTTTCATCACCAGAGAAGCATTAATATGGAGGACTACACACAAGCAGTATGAAAAATACGACAACTCCACTCTTTAAGCAAACAACCACCATGACAGTTCCAATTTCCCCAGGTTCCAGGTCTCATGCCATCCTTCACCCTCCCCGTTATCTAAACCTCTAGAATTTGTACTAACAACACCACAGGTCCACAACGAGCCATACGTCTACCAGACCAGACCAGACGGTGTCAACGTCATCAACATCGGTAAGACCTGGGAGAAGATTGTCTTGGCCGCCAGAGTCATTGCCGCCATTCCAAACCCAGCCGACGTTGTCTGTGTCTCTTCCAGAACTTTTGGTCAGAGAGCCGTCTTGAAGTTTGCCGCACACACTGGTGCCACTGCCATTGCCGGCCGTTTCACCCCAGGTAACTTCACCAACTACATCACCCGTTCTTTCAAGGAGCCAAGATTGATCATTGTCACCGACCCAAGAACAGACGCCCAGGCCATCAAGGAGTCCTCTTATGTCAACATCCCAGTCATTGCCTTGTCTGACTTGGACTCCCCATCCGAGTACGTTGACGTTGCCATCCCAACCAACAACAAGGGTAAGCACGCCATTGGTTTGGTTTGGTACTTGCTCGCCAGAGAGGTTCTCAGACTCAGAGGCTCGCTTCCAAACAGAACCGAGGCCTGGAGCATCATGCCAGATTTGTACTTCTACAGAGACCCAGAAGAGGCTGAGCCAACCGCCGAGGAAGGCGAGGAAGAGGTTGAGGAAGAGGTTGTTGACGAGACCCAGGACTGGGCTGCTCAGCCTGCTGAGGCCGACTGGGCTGCTGAGGCTGCTGAAGGTACCGGTGACTGGGCTGCTGAGTCCGAGCCAGCTGCCGAGGCCACCTCCTCTTGGTAATTTAAATCGCTTTCTCCTGTACCTTTATCTCCATCACTAAAAAAACGCACCGTTTCAAGAATTTAATGTAAATGATGTCCATCGTTGGTCTTTTGTAGTCCATAGTATATGGCTTTGCCTTTTTTTTTTTTTTTTTTTTTTTTTTTTTTTTTTTTTTCAGTTTTCCACCAGTGAGCGTAGCCATTACCATAACATATCAAGTGAACCTTTCTATCACTCATCCACCATTATAACCGTCGGTGACTACCCAAATAGAACAGTACAACAATGTCTGCTGCTCCAAGCAAAGCCAGACTTCTACAAGTGGCGAAGATCCAGTCAAAGGTCTTCCAGACCGTCTTCAACCCAACACAAGAGCGCACAGGTGCCAAATACCTCAAGCAGAAGCTCAAAGGAGAAGCCATAAAGTCATACTACGGACCAACGGAGTTCATCACCACAAAGCAGCTCAATGCCAAATTCCCGCTCTATAAGTTCGTCGATCCGGAGGAGGAGTACAGACTCGACATTTTGGCCTCCCGTAAGAGAAGAGGTAAGGGTGCTCCACAGAAGAAGAGAGAGGCTCCATCGGCAGATGCTAAGAAGAAGAAGAAATGATGAAATTACAGATGAAAACAATCTCGGGTAAAGAGATTCTGCATAGTTTGGTTCATGAACTTGTACATAGTATGAGATATACGTGTTAATGGCATATTTAGCTCCTAGTCTTTCTACATGATTTTAAAACTCCCAAACAATTAAACGATAAATACCAAAATCACAGTCAAATCCGACATGCTGTGAACCAATGCAAAACTCAGGCGATCTTTCTCTCACTTTGAGATCCCTTATCATCTAAACTAAACTTGTAAAGATCTTCTTCAACTTCATCTGACGACCCAGCGTCATCATCCTCCTCCTCTTTCGATAACCTCCTCTGCGATAACACTTCATCAATCTCATTACCAACACTCTTAAACTCCTGCTTCCATTGTGATTTCTCTAATGCGCCAGAGATACTCGCCAATTCGTCCATCACATCCGTCTCTGATCTCACAAAGTGACCCGATGAACCTCCTGTTCCCGGAGACCAATAATCGTCATTGACATCACCCATTCTATTCTTGGACATACTTGACCTTGGTGTGGCAAACGACTCCACTTTAAAGAATGGGGATTTGAATTCCGATTCACCATCAGAGAAACTTGCGTTACTAAACTTTGGTCTCACTGACGTAAATTTCCTTCCAGTCAACCTTAAGAATTTCCAACGACAACTTATCATCTTCAAAGTCTCCAAACGACGTCTGTTTTCCATCCTCTCATTCAGCCTTCTAGAAACAACAAGACGGTCCAAGAAATCCGTCAATGTCAAGCAGTTGTTCTCATCAAATCTGGCATACAGCGGAATCTGAACAATCAACCTATGGAAGGAAATCCCTCGGTCACCATGACGCTCCATCTCAAACTTTGTCTCCTCGATAAATCTCTCATACATCAACTTCCGCTCACGAGCCTTTGTCACGTCCAATTGCGAAAGCATTCTTGAAAGTCCACGAATATCAACATCAACATCATAAGGACCGTGCTGACCACGAACTGGACGCGTACCAATGTAGTTAGCCTTTAGCTGAGGAATAGACCATTTGCCTTCATACATCTTGAACGAGAAATACCCTTCCAAAGACCTCAAGAACCGAGGTAGTTCTTCGAGAGTGATATACCCGGTGCCGTCAGGATCAAACTTTTCCCATACTGTCTTGAATTTTCTAATCTCTTCTCTGTTCAAAGTCAACGTTCCAGAATTGTCAGTGTAGACATAACTGAAGTTCTCAAAAATCAAAGAGATGAACATATTGACAAATATGTACATGGACAAGATATTCCATGAAATGAACAAAATGTAAGCGTATTGGGAACTACCACAATCAGTGGATGCGAAGGAACCCGAATCAACACAATATGGACTCTCAACTGCAAAATCACGCATAATGTAATTCCAACCTTCACCAAAACTGTTCTTAAACAACATGATCATAGCCTTTGTCACTGTACGCAAATTCTGGTTATCGCTTGTGTTCGGACCAATTCTCGTAAGACCAAAGATTTGGTTTAGTGCAATTGCATACACTAGCAGTAAGACTGCCCATGTAAAGATCAATGAAAGTAATGATGGCCAACTAGCAGATGCAATCTTCAACAAGTGACTCAGTCGATTACTTTGATGAATCAACACTGTGAAAATACCAACCAAGAACAACTTGTTAATGTTGGCAAATGCGGTGCTTCTCGACACAAAGAAAGACAAGAGAGATGTTCCAAAAGCACCTGAGAAGACAAATAACGCATAGACGTTCCATATCACTTTAAAGAACATTCTAGGACCAATTGCAATCAGTTTCATGAGAATAGTGCACAAGAAGAGTGTTGAAGAGGAGATGTAGACAGAGTATCTGAATCCGTCTAACGCACCAGGAGATGGGAACTTTTCAAGTAAAATAGCAAGAACATGAATCCACAAGACACAGTGCATGAGGACATCCAACCACCTAGGAGGCGCAACAGAATATCTGTAACAGAACAGACGGAAAGAGTTCAAGTTTCTTTTGTCGGGTCTCTTTCTTGGTCGTGTCTGTGAAAGCAGCTTTTTAACCTCATTCCATGAAGTTTGCTGAAGGGTCAAAAATGCACTTCCAGACAAAACAGCATAGTTGGTGATAATCACAGAAACAAAGAGAGTCAAAACAAACACAATTCCCACGAATAGGAATAGCACAACAAAAATACCATTTGCCGGAGTAGAATAATACCCCATTGGAGTCATGAAACCTGTGCTGTTCACCATGTTCTCCAAAAGATCAGTCCATCCTTCCAACGACAAGATTTCAAAGAGAGTCAGCAAAGCGGAGGCAAATCTGTTGAATTCCAGAGGTGGCTCAACATATGCTCTGGGCATCATAATGTCCCATTCAAATACCTCATTTGAAAACTCATTGATACAGTCTGAGTATCCATAGTCACCGTCATTACAAGCTCCCAATCTTCCAACAAACAGATTCAATCCCCATGCAGTAAAAGGAAGTAGCAACAAGAACGAAGAAAGTGCCGCTGTAAGAATCTTCCAAACACCAGCAATGAGGACTTTCTGGAAAATATCCTTTGAAGTCTCACTGATAGTTAGAATTCTCAAGGCTCTCAAGGCTTTTAGACCTCTTACAACTCTCGACAAATTCTGATCGTATCTAAGCACGGCAATCACGTTGATCCAAATAGAGATTAGGACGACGAAATCAATTCTGTTCCAAGAGTTCCGCATATATGCATTGGGTGTAAAGAGGAAACCATCAGCGACGATCTTGATAAAGAACTCAATGGCAAAAAGAGTACCAAATGTGGTCTCAACAATTAGAATCCAATTCCACGGTCTGTCATAACTGAAGTCTCGGGTGTTTCTGTACAGCGGTGTGGTATAGCATGCAACAATCACCAATGCGACAGTAGCACAAGACAGAATTCCGAGAAAGATACTATTGACAATCTTGTTTGGTTCCACACCATCATAGCGTTTGCCCACACTTGCCTTGGTAATTCGCTGACAAAGCCTCCGCAGTGGCTGGTTCGGACGTAGAAGAAACAATGCAGTATTGAAACTTGGATTATCTTTCAGAAACTGCTTTCTCGCCTCAATTGTCCTCTCTGTTTCAATCTGGAACTTAGAAGCCAGAGCAGTGTAGTCTCCATCTGATGAAAACTTGCTATTGTTGAAAAATGGGTTATCCATGCCACCGAACGTATGCCATAGATAAATCCGTCTCAAAATGCGAACTGGCTCAAATGACTGAATGCTTCTGTATACCGCATGTGTGAACCTTCTAAACTTGTTCTTCGGTAAAGAACGGTTCCTTCTTGGTTCAAGTTCAACACCTTCCTGTACCTCGTGCTCAACTTCATCTCTCAAGAAAGCCTGAACAGCAGCACCATTCAACAACAACTTCTCAATCTCACGATGTCTCTGCTCTTGATCATCTGAGCCAAAGAAACGGTCACGAATGTCTCTCAAGATTGTACCTTCTGCAAGTAGTTTCAACTTCTTTGGGAAATCCACAAGAATGAACTTCTTCACTTGTGCCTTTCTTTTCAACTTTTCAGATACTTGTAAACTGTCACCAATAACAGCAATGAAAAGATTTAGAATGATGGAGTTGGAGATGATAAACCACATGATGAACAATACCGCACCAAACAGCGCAGCACTCTTATTTGGTGCCACAGATTGCATGTTGTACATGATATCCGTCCAATTTTCCGTTGAAGTGATAACAAAGAGAGCCAAGAAGGAATTTGGTATGGTGTTCATTGGGAACTGATAATTCGAAACATCATCTGGATCAACAGCACCTTCAAAATATCTTGCAAAAATAACACTGCATAAGTAGAGGAACAAAAAGTAGAAGAAGGATAAGTTGATGATAATGACAATGTTTCTCCAAACTTTAGCCCACAATTTTCTCACGAATCTAATAGTTAAAACGACTCTGTAGAACCTGAGCATATGGAAGACCCTCATCCAATCATACCCTCTTCCCATGTAACCGCTGAATGATGCAATAGACATACCAGTAGTTGGAAGAACAAGAAAGAGATCGAAGAGATTTCGTTTCATCTTGAAAAAAGTTCTCCATTGTTTACCATATGAAACAAATCTCCAAATAATCTCCAGCAACAGTATAAAACTGATGATGCCCTGTACATTATGCTCCCATTGCAAATCAGCAGTCGTACTGTTCTTCTTTCTAACACACGAAACGGAAACAGAGAGGAGCACCAGAGCGTCTGCTAATTTGTAAAAACGATTGTAAATTCTTGCCAACCACCAATCGGGCATATGGAAACTAAGGTCAAAGTCTTCTTTGAACTCACGAGTCTCCTTAAGTTCAGTTTCTCTAGTGGCTTTGAAGGAGCCACTGATGACAGTAACAAGCAAATTAATCATCCACAGAAACAAGATAAAGATACCAAAGATGAAGTAGATACATGCTGCCATATTGTCTGTGTCCATCATGTCGTACATAGTGTCACTGAACGTATTAGCAGACATCACGACAAAAGCCATTTCCATAGAGTTCACAATGTTATCAAAACTGCAAGTATTACTGTATGGATTCTCCAGTTCCAAACACTGAGAGTTAACTGGGCAAAGGAAGCCCTTTGAGTGGGATGAGGGCACTCCCTGTGAAGTAACATAAGGCTTCCTTGACAATGACCCATCAGAGTTCTGCACAAGATATCCACCACAATGCTGATCCGACTGATATGTGTTTGACGGGTCCTGAGGGTCTGTCCAGACGCAATACCTTCTGTAAGAGGATTTAAAACTCTGCGTTCCAATAATGCCGAACAAAGTCCAAAAGTAGAGGATGAAAAGAGCAACATCGGTAAGCTGTGGTGCACCATGCTTGATACTCTTCAAAATAAGTGAAATACGATCAGTAACGTTTACAAGTCTCATAATTCTCAAGCACTCCAATGCTCTGAATAACGGAACCTGCTTCACTACTGAAGTTCCACTGATGCTGAGAAAAAAGTTGATCCAGAAACAAACGGTGGAAACAAAATCAACTCTGTTCCAACTGCTTCTCATGTATGCACGGTTCATATTTGTATTCACTGGTCTTGGTGTTGACTTGAATGTCAATGAGTTTTTGAATATCTTGCTTGACTCGGTACTGAGTTTGGCTCTGCCCATAAAATATTCCTTCAATGCGTCAAGTCTCATGAGAGTCCTGAAAGGAGTGTAGTCCATATCCATAGCCTTGAACATTTCCGAGTCATCCCAGAAC
The DNA here is from genome assembly GCA_030556625.1 of Petasospora euphorbiiphila. Taxonomy (NCBI): domain Eukaryota; kingdom Fungi; phylum Ascomycota; class Saccharomycetes; order Phaffomycetales; family Wickerhamomycetaceae; genus Petasospora; species Petasospora euphorbiiphila. The sequence goes on along the minus strand of JAKTUJ010000020.1, from coordinate 178,991 downwards.
CCCCATGCGATACACTTGAGAGCAATCTCAATCGTATAAAGGATATTGATTGTCAACAGGAACCAATCTGCCCAATTATTTCCAAACATAATGTATCCGTGCAGAGCGGCAGGATTCCACTGGCGATATGAAAGGGTAATTGTTTGCAACAGAACGAGAAACTTGAAGACGTACGATGACCACGGATTCTGCAATCTTGCTGCAATGTGGTTTCTAAAGTTGCTGTATGGAGGGAAGATTCTGAGCGACTTACCATAAAGAATGAGGGGTTGTTGTGGTTCTTCTGATAGATGCGAAGCCACAGAAGGCGAGGGAGGTTCAAATGGATTCGATCCATCGTCAAAATCTTCGAAAGTTTCCTGCTGATTTCCTCTGACATTTGGTGATTTGTTCTGACGGATGTTGTGGATCTTTGTCGTGAACTCTCTGAAGACACCTTCTACTGTTTCGGGTCTTGGTGTGTGTAACGGCGGCGGTGACAGCGACTGGACGTTCGTAGAAGGTATCTCAAGATGCAAAGCTGGTCGAACCGGCGATCTTGTTCTCATGTCTTGTAACTCATAGGACTCTTCACCGGGTGTCAGACTGACCTTAGAGGAGTTAGCTGAGCGGTGAATGGATGGAGGAGCAGCGGCGGATGAGAGCCATGCTCCAGTGTTCACTCCTGGAACTCCCAAGGCGTTCTTCAGATCGGCCTTCAACTCGCTAAAGTCGCCCTCTTCAGCCAAGTGGCTCATGAAGGTGTCCTCTAGCCCGCCATCGAAGTGGGAAGTGCTTGGAGCGATCCTCGTACCGACTCTGCTAGGCGATGCTGAAAGCGACCCAGAATGTGATAGCGACGGCGATGACGAAGATAGCTGTGAGAGTGACCTTGACAGCGATCTCGATAGCGAGCGTGACCTTGATCGTGACCTTGATCGTGAGCGAGTTCTTCGTGTTAGAGAGGTATGCGCTGGCGTGAGGGCATGTCTTGCCTGGCGGACGGAGTTCCAGCTCTGTCTGTTGTAGGGCAAAAGAAAACGCTCAGCATCAGCACTGTTATTCACACCTTCCTGGTAATCTGAGTCGAGTGACTGGACATCGTCCACCTCGAACTTCGGAATGTCATTGTCCCGAGAAAGAGAAGTGGACCTTCCTCTATCCATGTTGATGCTCTCTGAATCGTTCCCTGGTAGATCTCAGAGGCAGTGTGTCGGTATTTCCAGAGTGTATATATTGGGTATCGTTAAAGTCCTCCTTCACCCCGATAGACGTCAACTAAGCCTCTCAAAGTGTCGTCTATTTATATCTCCACTCAGTGTTGATGTGATCAACAAGGGGTCGTTAGCCGTGTGAGATGCCGATATGCACTGTAGTGCGCACTCCTTATACACATCAATCCAAAAAACGGGGGTTTTCCACAGTACTTTGTGCCCCTACCGGCGTGGTCTTGGTCGCTCTTCGCTGGCCTATTCTGGGCGCAAAACGAGATTAATCAGAGTAAAATTTCCTGTATTAACCTCCTATTATCTGGAAATTCATGTATTCTTGTTTTCGTATGTTTATCATGAATGTTGCGGTTGAGGGGAGGGTCGAAGTCTTTTCCCAGTAGTAAACGATTGATGTGCGTAGCGAAAACACTCATGCACTGTAAAGGTGTTATGTAGCCCTGGTAGGTGTGTGGCGCCAACCACCAGCATCATCAGCATCAAACACCGTTTAGAAGCCGAGATCTCGACTATTCACATGGTGAGATCGCATTTTTGATCTGGAAGAAGTGGTAAATGATCCAGTGCTATTGGCCGGTGGATCTGCTGCATCCCGGCCACCTCCGCAGGACACAGGCGCTGGTGCTGGGGCTTCGTCTTGAATGTGGTTCGGTGGTCGTTGTCAATGTCATCACATCAAAGGCACTGCTTCAAACGGCGTTTATCACCTCACTGAACGATTCATCTTCGAAGGTGGAGGTTGTGGGGTTCTTTGGGAGTTGTCCTCAGGGGTTGACTTTGACATTGCCTTCCTTGCTGGAGTTTTCCATTAATAACGATGATACTCTTGCATGCTCATCTGCCATCGTCATCCTGTTTGATCCTCCAGCACCGAACTCAATGCGGTTCTACACCATAAAGCCGATCACTATTTCTCTTTCACAGGTCCAGCAGAACTCATCCCAGTTTATCGAGCTGATTAAAGAGCACGGGACAGTGCGACCTCTCGACCCATCTGCACAGCAACTCAGCACATCTGTCGATACACTCAATCTCTGTTGGACAGAAAGACTCCACCTTATACGTGACATCCCAGAAATAGAACGCTTTTGGGAAACAGATTCAATATTGTCACCTTTGAAAACACGTATATCCACGCTTTGGCAAATGTTCATGGACTTCTATGTCGTCTGTGTTCTTAAACCGGCAACAACTGCACTGTTATATGCTGCTATCTTCCTTCGACACATCTGTCTTTACATTATCACTTTCCTCAACACAAAATTTGTCAACGGGTTCCCCAGTCTTGTTGAACTGTCTGCTACTGCACAGCAAATTGATCTCCGTCTCCAGCAGTTTTGTTATTTCCCAGTTCAATACATTCGTACAACACGCCTAGCTGAATCTGATCACACAGGAACAATGCGTCTCCCGAAGAACAAGTTTGCCGAGTACATTCGATTTTACAACACCGTTTGGCTGATTGCCAATGACTTCACACTTGGTATTGTGCTTAGAAGGATTCTCATTGATAACCAGGCCAAAATTGCTTCGTTCTTTCACACGTTTGTCGTACAACGTGTTCTTCATACCGAACTGGATAACATATCCATTTGGTTAATGAATTCTCCAGGTGGAATTAAACTGAACAATGAACTTTCAGTGTTTTTGAGTGACTTGTTCCGTTGGATTTTGGAGTTGTGGAGGCTTTGTGTGATGAACCCAATCTCGCCTCACTACAACACCATCGTATGGATCATTGGGTTCAGTTCCACATTTGGAGCCACCTTCTCCATTGCACTCTTTTCTGATTTTCTTTCCGTGATTACATTCCACATTTACTGCTTCTATGTTGCCTCTGCCAAGATTTACAACTGGCAATTGAGTGTTCTGTGGAGTCTGTTCCAGCTGTTTTGTGGCAAGAAGAACAACGTTTTGAGAAACAGAGTGGATTCCAATGATTATGGCTTGGACCAACTTCTCATGGGGACTCTGCTATTTACCGTTAACATATTTCTTCTCCCCACAGTTCTTGCATTCTACGTGATGTTTTCTATCACAGAGCTTCTCATCTTGATGATTACGGGCTCTCTAGAGCTCTTGATGTCGATTCTGAACCATTTCCCGTTATTTGTGCTTCTCCTCAGACTTAAGAACTTTAGAAGAATTCCTGGTGGTATAAGACTTGGCCATGATAAAGGAATGATTAGAATTTACATCAAACCCTTGACCATTGCAGAGATGTTTGCTCCTTTCACCAATGTGATACAGAAGATGAATACTGCCTACCTTTCACCAGCTACCATCAAAGGAATCTTAACAGGTCATGTTGTACAAATCCAGAGAAACAAGCTCTATAAACTTCTATACTCTGCTCTGCCATCTACAAGAATATCCACGTCGCAGCTATTGACTGAGATGAGGAACACATTATGAATATCCTACGACTTCTCTACATATTCATTACCATGCTCCATAATGATCATATGAACTAATTTAATGAAATCATATCTCTATTAAACTTTAATGTCGTTAAGACCCAGAGCCTCATTCTCATCCCAAGTTCTTGCGTAATCCTCAACGGTCATGTTTGGATCTTCATCTGGTGCGTAAACGTTCTGGATGTAGGAACCCGCTAATGGATCCTGCATCTTGATTGTAAACTTCACTTTACCATCAGCTGCATCCTGCAACTTCTGGAAGAATGAGGTCCAACGCTCCTTGGTACTAGCATCCATCGAGTCAGACGTTTGTGTAAACACCTTACTGTGCAACTCTTCGTAAACCTGTCTCAACAAACCTTCAATGGTAGTGAAGCGACCACCTAACGTTCCAGGTGTCAAGTCCAAGTCCAGTTCTGGAACAACCAAACCACATGTTTCAGACTTTAAGATATCTCTCTTCAAGTCTTCTGGGTCCTCAACTCTTAAAGAAATACGACGACCTTCCTCTGGAATGGCACCACCAGTCTTCACCTCGTTGGATTTGTATCCACATACATCACAAAGCGTATTCATAAGAATCACATCTTTGAAATGTGGAATATTGACAACCTTCATGTGTGTCTGGCATGGTGCGTAGCACGTAGGACAAGTAGCAGCGAACGTTTGCACTTCATTCTCAAAGTTCTCAATGTCAGTTTGATCAGAGACGAATCCAGTAACAGTTGGGTTTCTGTCCTTACCGGCAACTCTTGCAGCTCTCTCCTTCTTAATCTCCACTAGTTGATCCTGTGTGATGAGTCCGATTTGAACGTTCTGCTCGTCGGATCTGATGTATTCGATGCTTGCCCACTTGTGAGCAGGTTCGTTTGGAACGTACTCAATCCATGAGTTCCCCGCTGGGTCGTCAATCTCGAATGTGATCGGAAGTGTACCTTCCTCACCGTTGAGCGTTCTCTTGACCTTAGCAATGAATTCGGCAATCTTGTCATGGACTTCCTTGTTTACCTCCAATCTTGCTGGCTGATCGCCTTCAAGATCCTCAATCATCTCCTGGAGAATACCTTCTACCGTTGTAAGCTGGCCTCTCTTTGGTGGGATCTCAATGTCCAACTCCGGGAACTTGCATGTTGCCGATTCTTGCTTAACCACCTGTCTGTTGAAGTCCTCCTTGTCCTCAATCTTCAGAATATACTTGCAACCTTTCTGCTGGATGGTACCAGCTGGTTGTAACTCTGAGTTCTTGAGTCCACAATGAGGACACTCAAACGACATGAGGATGACTTCGTTGAAGTATGGGATCTTAGTAAGCAAGAGTCTCGTAACACCTTGCTCGTGACATTTCATACAGAGTGACTGAATCTCCTGGACTGGGTGACCTTCCACGTCTGCAGCACCTGTCTGTCTGATACCTTCATCGTTGAAATCTGATGGCTTTTCGTTATCAACTTCCTGTGCGGCCTCACCAACTGGCTGGAAGAACTCTTCTTTCTCTTTAGTGGTATCTGTCATAGTCTCGTCAAGCTTTTGTCTCTTGTGCTCTGATTCTTCAGCTATATCTCTGTTCTCCATGTAGTACGGGTTTGTCAAGACGTCAAAGAGGATGATCCTGTTAAATATAGGCGAAATTGGCCACCTACTGCTTATTCTTTCCGTAAGTCTTTTGAGAGCTCTCGAAGGTTATGGAACAAAAAAAAAAAAAAAAAATTCGGAGATGAGCTTTGGCGCAATATTACGTAAAATTGCGAAAAGGGCGCACATGGCACAATGGCTTTCGCAACATTTCCCGATTGGGCGTAGACATAGCGAATCCGCTGCACTTTCCAAAACAAGACCGGGGCATAGAACTACTACTCCACACAACCCAAGAAGGAGGTATTTGTAATTCATTTGGCAAGGCAAGATGAATACCAGACAGCCGATAACGGACACGGGTGCAGCTCCTTCGCCGAAACTCCTATTTGCGGCTTTCAACCAGGACACGAGCTGTTTCTCCGTTGGATATGAGACAGGCTTCAGGGTGTACAATACAGATCCGATGGACATCAAAGTGAAGCGAGACTTTGGTGACGGTGGAGGTATTGGAGTGGTTCGGATGCTGTATCGCACGAACTACCTGGCCCTCGTTGGTGGAGGCAAGAATCCAAAGTTCCCGATGAATAAAGTGGTTATCTGGGATGACTTGAAGACGAAAGACGCACTTAACCTCAACTTCTTCAGTCCTGTGCTTAATGTGTTCCTTTCTCGTACCAGGATTGTCGTGGTGCTTGCCAACAAGATCTACGTCCATGGATTCGGGTCGCCTCCGAAGAACATATCAAACTATGAAACGTGCGAGAACCCCTTCGCCATTGCTGCATTATCACCTGGTGCTTATCAGGATCAAGTCACAACGTCACAAATCCTGGCATTCCCTGCACGGGTGGAGGGACAGATACAAATAGTGGACATTTCATCCTCTGGGAAAGAGCGGAATCTCGTCTCGATCATCAAGGCACACAAATCGAAGATACGGTGCTTAGCGCTAAATAGAGCTGGGACCATGATAGCATCAGCATCGGAGACAGGAACGATTATCAGAGTGTATTCCACGCAAAACTGCTCATTGCTTTATGAGTTCAGACGTGGGCTTGATAGGGCAGATGTTTATTCGATTGAGTTCTCACCAAATGGGTCAAGACTTGCCGTGCTTAGTGATAAACAGACCTTGCACGTTTATAACATCTCCGGTTCAACACAGCAGCAAAACAAGCAGCACATGTTCAAGAACTTGCCTATTCCTATGAAGCCGAACTATTTCAGCTCTACATGGAGTTTCTGCTCTATTCATTTGAAAGATGAAGGTGAAGGCCTTTCAATGGATCGTGGTGTTCTCGGCTGGTCCGGGGAGAACAGCATTATCATACTTTGGAAGATGAGAGGCAAATGGGAAAAATACTTGATTGTGGAGAGACCTTCAGAGGATCCTGCCAAGAGGTTTGAGATTGTCAAAGAGAGCTGGAGAAGTCTCAATGAGGAGACAACATTGATGCCATCACAGGTGTAAGATTTTTGAGATACCGCCATTATTTTCATTACGTGGTGATATATACATGTAACCAGCAGATCAGGATAATACTGATGCATAAACCATGGGGAATCTGTCTTCATTATTGAAATGCTTTCCATTGTAGTTCCGCACAAACCTCAATGCGTCGAATCTGTTGGCAAACTTGATGAGCCAGACACCGACTTTAGCGATTTTGTCCTTTTTCAAAGACATGACTGGTTGAGGCTGTTGATAATCAATTTCGTAGTCCCAAAGCATCTCCTCAATAGTCGAATCCTTGATGAAAGTTGGGAATCCTCTAACCAACACAAACTGGTCTCGGTATGTCTTTGACTGGAGATCCCACACGTTGTTCTCTTTGGATTGCAGTTCTTCGAGTAATATGCTATGGTGGATGAAATCTTTGTGCTTCTCTGGATCTACCATCTCCAAGAAGAAGTTAACACCGTTCATTTGCATACCAAACGTGTCAACCATGTATGCTGCGGCCTCTTCTGCGGAATCGAACACGAGATAGAATCCACCCCTGGGGAGAAGCAAATCCGGCGTACGGGACTGTATCACTTTCATTGAATAAGCCTTGTGTGGGAATGTGTTCCAATCGAACAACGAGCTCTGCTGTGACGCCATTCGAAGGAAATCTGAGGAATGAAGCAGTTGGTTTCTGGTTCTGAAGAAGAGGATGTTGGAGTATGCCGATGAGTCGTCGGAAGGAAGAAGAGACTTGGCCTCGCTCAGATGTTTCTTTGGCTCGTGAGACTCATATTTCAACAGATCATCGACTTTCAATGGCTTAAACACCGATCGTGTCTCTCCTTGTCTCGAGTGAGTATCAACGTTAGCCTGGATGACCTTCGAGCGCAGGTCTGGAACAGCACACCTGCTGGCCCTCGCTATCGATGGATATAGTATCCTGATGATGTTCTTTGCATCCTCAACTGTCACCTTCTTTGGCACCATGCTGCTGGCCTCGTTCCCATCAACACCAAGAGACGAAGAGATGATGATCAGTACTTACGCTTAATGAAAAAGAGTGTCTGCTGCTTCCCAATACGGCAATTGCCGCGTCCGGTAGTATAATTGTATAATTTTTATAAAAAAACTGCAGCTGCTGCTCTCGGCTAATATCGGTCACGTGACCCAAATTGTATTTATAATTGATCAGCGCAGCAGCTGGCGCTCGCCACTCCCCGAAAAGCTGCTCAGCTCAGCTCAAAGAGCCACTCTCTGAAGGCACAACGACCACACTGTCTTGCCTGAACAGACATCCACAGCCTTCCCCTTTGCTAGGCCGTCCGCTGAACGCGCTGCTACGAGCCACCACGGACAACCGCACGCCGCTTCCTGTACATACACTGGCCCGGTTCCCCACTTCCAACGCTCATCACCATCGCTGGCATTGTCTCTACAATAGCTGATCACATCAAGACTCAAGCCACACCTCAAGTTCAGAGTCGCCCCTGTACATATAGACCCACTCCACATTCTCTTGTTGCTTTCCACATACAATGTCTGGTAAGTACGCTGGTTTGCCCGGTTAAGGCAATTGCCGGTTGTTATTATCTCTTGACTGCTTATTAACACCTCTACCAGACCCTTCCGGCACCTTCTACAAGAGGGACGGCGGCTCCGCAAACGACTCTCTTGTCGAGAAGCTCGGCTCTGCATCCCAAAGTGAGAGAAGAGCACACGCGCTGGACCAGATTGACCCTGATCTCGGCTCCATCATTTCCAGCCTGAGCGCAAACAGTAATGCCAACAACAGCGCCCACTTGAATGGCGAATTCACGAATAACTACGCCCGCAGAGACTCGGCCTCCCACTCGACGTCGGACATTGACAGCGACTTTGGCCCATTTGGTTTCAGAAGAGGCACTCTGTCGCTTGGTGGGATCAACCAGAATGGCACAACACCGCAGGGCCAGACCTCTAGGCTCCAGTCCAATGTGTTTGGCTCTGCCTCGGTCAGCGGTGAAGTGCCTTCCCACCACACTTCCGCTGTTGGCGGGCGTTTCATGGACAAGTTCAGCAGTATTGCCGATGCGACAAAGGAAGTTGAACTGCTTGGTGGCGGACTCGGCTCGCTCTCCATCGGTACCACCAGTGGGCGTGTGCCTTCTTCGAGAAGAACGAGTTTCTTGACTGCTGAAGGTGCTGCTCAGGCTAAGCCATATCTCGAGAGCGCAACAGGTACACTCAACGAGAGCCTCAACAACCCCATGAATCCGGCAAACGTGAGACAATCCATCTCGGACAAGATTGATAACTACCTGTCCAGCAACACGTCTCCATCACAGCAGTTCAACCATTCGAATTCCATCTCTGGCATCTCTGTGATATCTGCATCCCAGCATGGACGTGATAGTCGTCCCATGTCGGTGTCTTCTGATGTTAGATCCGAGCATAACTCTGTTGTTTCTGACCTGAATGACAAGGTCAACAGTACCAACATCTGGAATACCCAGTCTGCTGCCTCTGCACCTACATTCACCCCAATGTTTGCACAGTCACCTCTACCTCAGCAGCAACAACCTGTTAATCCAGGCCAGTCCATGAGTCCAGTGTTACCAGGTGCATATCCTCAGATGTTCCCATTTGGCTTCCCACCATTCCCGTTCATGCCAATGATGCCACCACAGTTCCACCAGTCGGGAATACCAGGACAAATGCCTATACAGGAGGAGTCTGACCCAGCTGCTGAGAATACTGCTCCTCTGGCTGATCCAACGTCTCCACCGGTCGGGACTAACACGCTTCATCCACAGCCACAACAACCACAAACAGGATTCAACGGGAACACTCCTCCATTCATGTATCCACAAGCCTTTTCACCATTCAGTTTCATGCCTGATCCCTCTATGATGCCTTCACAAGGTCCACCGGTACCACCACCGGCCCAGCCTCAACAAGGCCCATCACCGCCTCATGCACACCCACAGGCGACGAACCATGGTCCAAGAAGAAACGGCCGTCCTGCAAAGTCTGTTTCTCCAGGAAGCGGTGGTCGTTTCTCAGGCGGTGGTAAGACTAGAGGACAGATTTACAGATCACCATTGTTGGAAGAATTCCGCAATCCGAATAACAATAAGGAATATTTCCTCAAGGACATTTTCGGGTCTGCCATTGAGTTCTCTAAAGACCAGGATGGGTCTAGATTCATCCAGCACTGTTTAGGCACCGCTGCAGAAGAGGAGAAGGAAGTCTTCTTCAATGAGATTCGTGAGGCTGCGCTTGATTTGATGACTGATGTCTTTGGTAACTATGTCGTTCAAAAATACTTTGAGCATGGCAATGATACGCATAGACAAGTGTTGCTTGGTGAGATGAAGGGGAAAATTGAGACGTTGTCCTTGCAGATGTATGGATGCAGAGTTGTTCAAAGAGCAATTGAGTTTGTCCCATTAGCAGACCAGATCTCGATTGTTGACGAATTGAAGGATTCTGTGGTCAAGTGCATCAAAGACCAGAATGGTAACCACGTTATCCAGAAGTCTATTGAACGCATCCCTATTGAGAATGTTCAGTTCATTTTGGACTCGATCAGAACGCAGATTTACCACCTGTCCACGCACTCATATGGTTGTCGTGTCATTCAGAGACTTTTGGAGTACTCGAAGGAGGAAGACCAGGAGTTCATTCTGAGCGAGTTGAACAAGTATACATACTTTTTGATCCAGGATCAGTATGGTAACTATGTGATTCAACACATTATTGAGCACGGGAAGCCAGATGAGAGAAACAAGATTGTTGATGTTGTTTCCAGCTCAGTTGTGGAGTTCTCCAAGCACAAATTTGCCTCGAACGTTGTGGAGAAGTGCGTTGTGCATGGTACTCCAGAGCAGAGAATGCTAATTTTGGACCAGGTTTTGAGCGGTAATACCGACGATGACGATTCTCCAGTGGATGACCGCTCTCCACTAGGGCTCATGATGAAGGACCAGTACGCCAACTATGTTGTCCAGAAGTTGGTTGAAGTGTCCAAGGGAAGCAAGAAGAAGATCCTTATCAAGAAGATCAAGCAGTTCCTGAAGCAGATCTCCAAGGCTTCGTATGGTAAACACCTTGCCTCCATTGAGAAACTCATCCTGCTTGCTGAAACTGCTGAGCTTTCCGACGAGGAGTGACTTTTGCCCTGCATATTTTCCAGTATATTTAAACATTCACTACTAGTCATCCCTATAAATAAGCATCGCCGCACCGTGGCATATTTTTTTCTTCCTTCCTGCTTTATTTCTTTCTCTTATACATATTGTGATCAACCAGTCTTTTGCACCTTGCAAGTTCTCTTGTAGTCAGCCTTTCAGCCTTTCAGCCTTTCAGCCCATGTGGGTAAGTAAGAAAGAAAGATAAAGATTTCGCGGCAGCCAATGCTGCCTACCTCAGTTATCGACAACACCGCTGGAATTACGTCCATCAACAGAAGTGAACGTCCCGATTCTCGACGTTATAAGAGTGTGTCTGGCTCTGTGCTGTGTTTATCCCCTGCGAAATTGATCTTTGTGTTACTACTGGTGCCAACCCTCAGTCACTTTGCTACTTTATACCGACCTCATCGCGGGCAGCATTGCATCACAAGATGGCTGTAAACAGAATCACATTGGGCCTCGATAGGTTCTCATTCTTCTCTGCCGTCAAGAAATGGAGACTGGGAGATGTTGTCTTAGTGCCTGCAGTCTTCTTCGTCAACATCCTCGTTGACGTCATGAGTCCACCGTTTGAGAGACAGTTTGTGATAAACGACGTCACGATCAACCATCCATTTGCAGAACACGAGCGTGTTCCAAACGAGGTAAACATTGTTTATTCACTCGTCATTCCTACATGTGTGATCATCTTGCTGTCGCTTGTCCTTGGACATCCAAAGCATAAGCTCTACCTCACATACATCTCGCTGCTCGGGTTGTTTGTGTCCTTCTTCGTCAATGAACTCTTCACCGATGTCTTGAAGAACTGGGTCGGCAGACACAGACCAGACTTCATTGCAAGATGCAAACCAAGAGCCGATGCTCCTCGTGACATTCTGGTGTTCGCCAAGGATGTTTGTACTTCTAAGGATCTGGATACATTGGCCGATGGGTTCAGAACAACACCATCTGGCCATTCGTCTTCTGCCTTTTCTGGTTTGGGGTACTTGTCACTCTGGTTGATGGGCCAATTACTCACAGAACACCCTCTCACTGGGTCATGGAGAAAAGTTGTGGCGATGGTTCCAGCGCTAGGTGCTTCCCTCATTGCTCTCTCGAGAACAGAGGATTACAGACACCACTTTGTTGACGTCATCCTTGGAAGTTGTCTAGGTGCTACCGTTGCATACTGGGCCTACAGAAGAAACTTCCCAGAGCTGACCAGTTCTATTGCCTTTAAGCCATACCTCGATGACAGCGATGTTGGCCTGGAGGAGTCTGCTGTCAAACAGGCAGACCATGGTGACGACACAGAGGCACACTTGTTGAGCAGCCAATTGGACTACCAGAGCACTTGATTTAGTTATTTATTCACTGGAAGGACGTTGCTGTCCATAATCTGACACAGTTTGTTTACGTTTCACGACTCTGCATGGATGAGTCAACAGTGTGAGATTACTCATAGTACATGGAACAACAATGTAATGCCTACGCTACAAAAACAGTAAAATTTCCAAGTAATTGACACGATACCATAGAAATTGGAACTCATATCACCTTCATAGACGGTTTTTCCTACCACCGTCATTGACCTCATTTGGCCTGCCCTTTGTATACCATTCGCGGGTTGTTAACTCCTTTTGTTGTGTTGAAGGAAGGTGCCACCGCCTATACAGCAGAATCGCATAGGATCCCATAGAATCCCATCTAGGAGTCTCTTCTTTCTCTTTTGCCCACCAAGCTTTCTTTCCCTATTACTACCGAACTGCTCTGTTGAGTACATTGTGCTCACTTCTTGAATTCTGCCGCCACATTTACACTCTTTTGCACATACGAAGATGTCGTTTTGAACAGCTCTAATCAGGTATGTGGTGAACTCTGCTTATGTTCCAACTTTGTACTAACAAAACCACGCAGACTGTTTAGAAGGAAAGTGGAAGTATTCATTTATTGTGACACCACTTTGATTGGCACGACAAGGATCAATTTACATCGCAAACCACAGAGAGAGACACACACATATACGTATCAACAACTAGTCAGAGATCTTTACGATGCTTGATGGAAAGACATTGGAGGATTACTACGACGTTCAGAAGAATGAGACAGAGGTCCTGGCATCGATCTACATGGAGGACTATGTCGACAAGACAGACACCACATCTGCATGGAATAAGAAACCCCCACCAAAGTTTGATCTGCTGTTGAAGTCAGACAGTGACGAAGATCCGTGCTGTTCGCTGGTCCTGCATGTCGAGATGACATCCACATACCCAATGTCTGCGCCTATCATTAAGATCATGAACCCGAAACATGTTCTTTCAAGTCAAGTGCAGTATTTTGAGAAGTTCATCAAAGAGCGCACAAAGGAACTACGCGGAAGCGAAATGATCTATGAGATCTCGGACCATATTAAGGAGAAGCTCAACGAGTACCAGGCTTCAGTCAATACAAATTCTCTTGAAGAGGAGAGATTACTGAGAATCCAAGCTGAGAAAGAGGAACTTGAAGCTCGAGAACGCAAAAGGGCTGCAAGAGATGAGGCTGAACGCAAGAAGAACATGGAGATTCAGAGAACAATGATTCAGCAAGAGATGGAGAAGAGAAATAACTTGGATCCACATGATACTGACGCTACTACTGAAAATGAAGAGTACGATGAATCATTCCTTATTCCACCCCAATCTTTGATCGATTCGAAGCAGGCTTTTGTCTTTGATCAGGTGATAACTGCGAGACTCGCAGACAACATACCATTGAGATTTAAGGCAGTTTTGCACTGTCTCAATTCAAGACCTACAGGGCTATTTTCCTTTGGTAAGCAGACGATTGTCAAGCCATATATCCATTCATCATGGTCAGCCTCGAAGATATATCAGAAGGAAGTCAGTAAGATTGAGGATGAGTCGCTTCTTCTCTTGACGGAGATCAACCTCGAGAATCCATTCTTTGCCTCTCTGGCTGGAAAGAAAGAGATCCAGGACTTGGAGAAAGAACTTGAGAGTCTTTGCCACTTCCGTCATGAGAATGTTTCCACCCTATACGCTTACCATATTGAACCACCAGGTCGTAATAAGGTCAACAAGCATTACACTATAAGATTGTTAACAGAGTTTTCGTCTCTTGGTTCTCTTGACACTCTATTAGCAACTGTCAGATACACCAACTTGGCATCTGCAAGATCATGGATGATCCAATTAATCGAAGGTCTAGAACAACTTCACAAGCGTGGGTTGGTCCACAAGTACATCAACTTGTCCACGGTTTCTTTGGTTCGGAACAGTGATCTTGAAACAGTGACAGCCAAACTTGAACATTCAACTTATGGTTACCGCTTGCTTAGCATGCTAACCAATCATCCAAATAGTGGTAGCACCAAGGATGTTGGACTTTCCGTGAGCGAGTGGAAGGCCCCAGAATTGAAAAACAACACTGAGCCACAAAGGAAGACCGATATTTGGGAGCTGGGTGTACTGTTTGTTGAACTTATTGCTGGTTCAGAAACTTTGAAGCTTTACAATGATCCTGGTGAATTCCTGGCATCGATTCCTTTGGACGATTCAATTAAGGAGTTTGTTAAGAGCATGCTCGATGAGAAGGCGAGAAAGAGACCATCACCTATGGAACTTTTGCCATGCAAGTTCTTGAGAACCAACATCGATCAAACAAACCCTAACTTGTTATTGAGAACACCAGGTGTGCCTCAAAATGACGAGTGGGGAGCACCTCTTTCTCTGACGGTTTCAGCGGGTTCTTCACACTCAGCAAAGGCAAGAAGAAGTTTCAACAGTAACACGAGATTCTCATACTCTGCATCCACTGGAGGAAATAACGGTGTTTTGTCGAGATATGCACACGACTTTGAAGAAAGTGCATTCCTTGGTAAAGGTGCCTTTGGTGAAGTTATCAAGGCCAGAAATAAACTAGATGGTCGTTTCTATGCGATCAAAAAGATTCGTCATGCTGAAGATCGTCTTACTTCTATCTTGAACGAAGTTATGCTTCTTGCCAGATTGAATCATCAGTACGTTGTGAGATACTACGCTGCATGGGTTGAAGATTATGATTACAAGAATAACGATGATCCATTTTTGTCAGACGAGGATACAGAGGAGGACGAGGATGGAGATCAAAGTGAGGATGGAGATCAAAGTGAGAGTTACATTGCTGGAACAAGTACAAATACCAATAGTTCATCCATGATTTTCCAACGACCAAGCTTTAACAGAAGCCACACGTTGGATTTCATTTCCAATTCCTTCCAAGATGGACCAGAAATTATCTTTGAAGCTGACTCACAAGATGACTGTGATGAAGCTGGAGGGACAGATGATGAAACCACAGCACTTGATTCAGATGGCAAACCAAGACTGATGGGCTCTGCTAAGTTCAAGAATAAGATGATGAGTACTCTGTTCATTCAAATGGAGTATTGTGAGAATCATTCCTTATCTGATTTGATTAGAGAGGGAGTTCTTCAATCTCAGAAAGATGAGTACTTTAGACTTTTCAGAGAAATCCTGGAAGCATTGAGTCATATTCATTCACAGGGTATTATTCATAGAGATCTGAAGCCGTCGAACATCTACATTGATCAGTCTAAGAACATCAAGGTTGGTGACTTCGGTCTTGCAAAGAATGTCCATCACACAGTAACATCCTTTTCTAAAGGAGACAAAGGTTCTTTCCTGTCTGAAGACTTGACATCAGAGGTCGGTACTACACTTTATGTTGCCAACGAGGTCCTCACAGGGAATGGTAACTACAATGAGAAAGTTGACATGTACTCGTTGGGTGTTATTTTCTTTGAAATGGTGTATCGTTTGAGTACTGGAATGGAAAGAGTCTACGTTATCAAGGATCTACGTCTTCCGACCATTGATTTCCCAAAGGACTTCCCTCCTGAGAAGAATGTGGAAAAACAGATCATTTGGAAGCTTTTGAATCATAACCCAGATGCTAGACCATCTGCTGATGCTCTTCTTCGCTCTGGGTTGTTACCAGTAAAGGAGCAAGATCAGATTGTGAAAGAGGCATTGAAGAGTTTGGCGGATCCATCATCACCATGGCAAGAGCAAGTCCGGGAGACATTGTTCTCACAACCGTACAATTTGGCAAATGACATCTTGTACGATCGCACAAGACCAGATACCAATCTTTCTATACATCTACTTACTTCAAAGATGATGTGTGAGATTACTGCTATTTTCAAGAGGCATGGTGCTGTCGAATCTGGACAACCGCCAATGGTATTCCCAAAGTCGCCGCTATACTCACAGCAACACGTTTATGAACTTTTGGACAAGACTGGTTCTGTATTGCAGCTGGCTTATGATTTGACTTTGCCGATGGCTAGATATCTGTCCAAGAACGAATGCAGTTTGCAGAAAGTTTTCAGAACAGAATATGTCTACAGACCAGATGGTGGATCATCCAGTGCTGAACCTGCCAGATTTGCTGAGGTAGACTTTGATATTGTCAGTGATGATTCTTCTGATCTCTCACTCCATGACGCAGAGGCTATCAAAGTTATTGACGAGATCATTGAACTGTTCCCTATATTCAAGAAGAAATCCAGCTCTTTTGTTATAAATCACAGTGGTATTTTGGACATCATCTTTGAATATTGTGGAATTGACAAGGCTCAGAGACCTATTGTGACGAACACGTTGTCACAAGTTGGATTTACGAAAACAATGACTGAAGCTAAGCAAGAGTTGAGAAGTCAATTGAACATTGCCCTCACTGCGCTCCATGATCTTGATCAGTTTGACTTTAGACTTCCTCTGGATCAGGCGAGACTTAAGCTGCACAAGCTGATGGTTGACAGTGCCCAATTGTCAAAAGTTGACAGCTACTTGCAGTACACTTCTAAAGTGATTGGATATTTGAAGTGGCTTGGTGTTGAAACTGCTGTGTTCTTTTCTCCGCTAAGTAACTACAACGCTTCGTTCTACACTAACGGGATCATGTTCCAGGCAGTGAATGAAGACAAGAACAGAAGATCTATTATTGCTGCTGGCGGTAGATATGATGGGCTGATTCAATACTTGTCAAGGCCTTCTGGCGGAAGAACCCATCTTCAACATGCTGTTGGATTCAATTTAGCTTGTGAAAAGATTTTCTTGTCCATGAGAAACTACTTGAAGTTTGACGGTTCTAGAAAGGGTTCATCGAGGGCCAAAAAATCATTCACAAAGGAAGCAGTTAACTCCATTGATTGGATCGCCAAGAGATGTGATGTCTTGGTTGCTAGTCTCGGACGCTCGGACATTGTCGAGTCTTACAGTCTTGATATTGTGAGAAAGCTTTGGTCTCATCGTATCTCGGCAGATCTGCTAAGAACAGCCCACGGTATTGAAGACATCTTGACGGCTGCTCAGCGTGATGGTGCTAACTGGATCGTGCTCATCAAACAGCAGGCTAGCCATCATGGCGGCAAGAAGAAGTATAAACCTTTGAAGCTCAAGAATCTCGAGACATCTTGTGATATTGATGTTGATTTTGATGAGTTGATTTCGATTCTGCAACAAGATATCAGTGAAAAGCGGAATTCCGTCACAGACAAGAATAATGGTGTCTCTGGAGCTGCTCCAGGTTCAAGTGGACAAGATTTCTACAACAATGAGAACGAATCTGACGAGAGCTTGTCCAACAGTATGTCTCAGTCGTTGAATCTTAGTGATCAGAAGGTTGTGTACGTGTCGAATGATGCCACAAGAAGCAACAAGAAATCCAACAAGAAGGACAAGTGGTCTATTGAAGAGGACTCGAAGAAGACAGCTCGCAGTATTTTGAACAATCTATCTGAGGCACCTATTTACGCCGTTGATGCTGTCAAGGATGAAGTTCTTGATATGATCTCTATCACGTCTGTGAAGCAAAGGGATGAGTGGATGAGAAAGGTTGGAGGGTCTTCAAGTGCCACTCCTAGAAGCTTTTTGACATCAATGTACAATGCTCTTTCGAAGGAGTCGTCAAAGGGAACAAGGTGGATCGTGGTGCACTGTCCAAAGACAGGCAGCTCTTGTATCTGTGACTTGCAGAGATAGCTTTCCATTGGCTTTTGGATTAGCTGGAGTCAATCGTTTGATAATGAAGTATATTACACCTAACAAACATTGAAAAAAGACATATATTTGTAGAGATTGCAGACCACACTCAAGAATATGACCTAAAACATCCAGACACCATTGCGAATCGGGGAATTTTTGCCCCAGAGAATAGCCGGTACGGGACACACCATACATTATTTCGCGTTTGTCGGGACGCTCTTAAGGTCGGTTTGGATCACCTCCTAAACTTCCTGTTTCCACCTTCGATAAGCCAACTATCTCAACGGCGGTTTTCTTGTATTCCTTGGCGTCTATTACTGTCAATTGCATTGGCCTAAGATTGATCACTACCGGATTTCCAGCGAGGCCGTGTCTTTACTTTCTGTTATCGCCCTAGTCCACCCGGAACCAAGCAGCACGCACAGCCGCCGTCTAACTTAGCAAGAGAACCCTCCAATGGCGGCTCCTCCGTTCTGGACAAAGTCGCTCTATGAGTACAAGTCCGACTACGAAGATGATTTGAATTTCCCTGCTGGCCAGATGGTCCAGGTCACAGCGATTGAGGATGATGAGTGGTACTCTGGTTCTTACACCGACAGCAACGGTCGTACACAGAGTGGTATGTTCCCAAAGAACTTTGTCAGCGGTCCAGTCGAGAAAGAAGAACACCAGGACGTGGAAGAAGTGCCACAGCATTCAGTTGAGGAAACGTCACAGCCAGAACCGGAACCTGAGGAAGATGAGGTCCAGCAGACCTCTCCAGTTTCAGATACTCCTCCAGCTGAGGAGCCAATCGAGCCTGAACCAACCAAGGAGGATATTCAACCTTCACAGCCCAAAGCAAAGTCTCCAGTTCTTCAGAAGGCTTCCACTTTTAGCTCCGATACTCCTTCTTCACAGTTCTCAAACTCTTCAATTCCTCTCCCAACAGCTAAGGTCGCTGAACGTTCTCCAATGGTTAACAAGTCGTACCAAGGTGTAAGATCATCTTATGTTCCACCGCTTCTCGGTAAGAAACAAGCGGCTACTTTCAGTTCTGACAGTCACCATTCGTCATACGTGCCACCTATGCTTGGTGGTAGCAAGCCCGCTCCTAAGGTAGATACGTCCGCACCAGCGCCAGAGCCAGTCAACACTACACAGGATGAGCCAGAAGAGGATGAGGGTCCAAAGCTGAGTTTGAAGGAAAGAATTGCTCTTTTGCAGAAGCAACAGCAAGAAGAAGCTGAAAAACAGGCAAATCTCCTCAAACAAAAGCAACAGAAGAAAGAGAACAAGAAACGTGCTGCGCACCAGGCGGCTCCACCGCCACCACCACAGGAATCAGCCAGTGTCGGAGGCACGGAAGCAGACGCTGCTGAACAAGAGAATGACGGTGAACGTGATGAGACATACTCCGATGATGACGAGAATGTACCACCACCTCAACCAATGCAAAAGGCTCTCTCTGGTGAAGCAGAGCAGCAAATTGATGAATTACAAGCTGGCAACGAGGATGATGAGAATGACAATGATGATGATCAAGAACAAGACGAAGAGCAGGAAGAAGACGAAGACGAGGAAGAAGAAGAAGATAGCGAAGAGGCTAGAAGAGCTGCATTGAGAGACAGAATGGCAAGGCTTGCAGGAGCAGGAGGTATGTTCGGAGGTGGATTCAACCCATTCGGTGGTATTCCAGGCGGTATGGGTGGTGCACCACCAGCTAAAAAGTCGACTAAGAAGCCAAAGAAAAAGAAGGAAGAGGATCCTGAGATCAGTGTGCCTATGGCATCTGTTCCAGTTATGCCATTTGCAACAGGTGCCGCTCCACCATTGCCAAAAGCATTGCGCAAGGAGGAACCAGCTGAGCAAATTGAAGAGCCTGAAGATAAAGACATCGTCAATGTTGAACCTGAAGAGACTGACAGTGATGAGACCACTCCAGCACAGGATGCTGATGTTGAAACCGTCACATCCCCAGTTGAAGCTGCTGATGATGAGGCATTCCACTCAGCTGAAGAAGAGACTGAAGCTGAAGCAAGTACACTAACCCAGAAACTTGCCAAGGTTAAGTTGGATGAACCACCACGTACTATTCTTTCTGAGTCTGCCATTGAAGGCGACGATGAAAGGGAAAAGGATACGTCAGATGAGGACTACACATTCTTTGATAGAGAACGTGAAAGAAAGGCTACTCTCCTCCCACAGATCCCAACTCCAGTATTGGATCAGCATATGGGATCTGATTACAACACTGGCTATGAGTCTGATGATGATGCCCAGCAACAGTCAATGACGGCTGAAGAGATGGAGTCGTCTGTAAGAACTCTTGACCCTACTGCTTCTATCCCTG
Source organism: Petasospora euphorbiiphila (assembly GCA_030556625.1). Taxonomy (NCBI): domain Eukaryota; kingdom Fungi; phylum Ascomycota; class Saccharomycetes; order Phaffomycetales; family Wickerhamomycetaceae; genus Petasospora; species Petasospora euphorbiiphila. The sequence continues at coordinate 158,803 of JAKTUJ010000020.1, read as the reverse complement.
CCATTCCTCCTATTCCTACAGCTGTGCCGCCGTCGATGCCGCCATCCGTACCACCAATTCCAACAGCTGTGCCACCTCTAACTGACAGAGCACCTCCACCACCACCACCACACTCATCTCATGCTCCACCAGCGCCTGTTCCTACTCGTGCTTTGCCAGTTGAGATCCAAACTGCATCCAGAGTCTCTCGTCCGCCACCACCTCCACCACCTGGTGCTGCAGCTCCAGTTTCTGAACAATCACATTCATCACCATCTACAGCTGCTCCGCCAATCCCATCTATTCCACCACTTCCTGGTGCTCCTCCAATCCCATCTGCTTCGCCTCGTGCGACAAGATCTGTGCTTCCACCTCCACCTCCAGTGCCAGAAGTACCTCCGGTGCCAGAAGCCCCAGAATCGTCAGCTTATCCAGAGGTGACACCAATCAAGCGCACGACAACTGTGGATTCCGTACCTTCTATCTACTCAAACCGCTCATATGGTGGTCCAACGTCCCCAATTGATTTCCAGACACCATCACTTCCAAAGGTTCCACCACCTGTGTCTCCATCCTTCTCTTCGGCTGTTCCAGCATCCAATTTGAAGAGAGCTTCTACTTTTGTCTCAGAGTTTTCTGGTGGTAGAGCATCGATATCCTCGAGGGGTTCCCATGGTGATATCTTGGACATGGCATCGGAGTGGTGGTTGAAATCGAATGAACTTCCTCCAGCACTCCAGGCTAGAGTTGGCAGAGATCTTATCTTTGAAGTGGATGAAAGCAAGTCTACAAGAAGAGGCGGGAAAGTTCTGATTCTGAAAGACTACTATATCTTACATCAAGATAATTCACAAACGATCTTCCATGTCAGCTACGAGGCCCATGATCCACAGGGAACAGTGATCAGCTCTCAAGTGAATCAAGAACCTCCAACTATCGATAAGGCAAGGCTCGAAGCATACTCGTCAAAGTATGGCATGAAAGTGTTCAACGTTGCCACTGAGCTTGTTGGATCTATTCTTAAGGATCCATTAGTTCCTTATGTGCTTTCTCGTGTCCCTGGAGTTCTCCCACCTGTTACCCAGAGAAGTTATGGTGCGACTATTTACTCCAACACCAATAATGTGGATGTTCACCAGATTGTTGATTTCAGACCAGGTGATATTATTGCTATCAATAAAGCCAAATTCCAAGGCCATAACAAGTTGCGTCAGAAGATTGTTTATGATGTTGGACATACTGGTTCTCCATTTGCTGCTGTCATTACGGAGTATGATGAGGAGAAGAGGAAGTTCAGGGTGATTGAAGTGGATTCTCATGGGAAGGTGAAGCATTCATCTTATAAGCCATCTGATATGAAGACTGGTAAGATTAAGGTGTTCAGAGTCGTTGGAAGAGACTTTGTTCATTGGTGATGTAACTGTATTTTATGAAGTTTTTATAACGTGTTATTTCAAGCAAAGTTGTTTGTGTAGATGCTAAAACTGGTGTCATGTGTATGCAATTAATAACTATGCTATCATTATTTACAAGTCTATTTTCCATGTATCTATGGTTACTTTGAGTTTCAATTAAGAGATTTGATGAAGAGAGCCGAATCTTTGACAAATTCTGCAAACTCTTCTCTTGACATCTTGCCGTCTTTACCAACCATGATGACCTCAGTAGTTCTACCACCGAGCGAACCACCTTCAAGCACTGTGTATGTCAACAGCCTCTCCTTGAACTTGAGATCAATCTGTTTACGATGTGTCATGTTGATGTAATCGTATCTTACTGGCTCTTCGTGTCCCGGGATCAACAGATCACAAAACTTTGGAACTTTGATAGGTGTATTGCCAGAGAAATCCAAAACTGCATCCTCCAAGAACTTCTTGATACCTGGTTGATCATCGAGCCAATTCTCCTTGTCGCTGCTATATGGCTCAATCAGGTCTTTTGTATCTGATCTGACAAACTTAATATCAGTTTGATGTGAGGGTAGGGAAACGGATACATTGGACTCGTTGGTGATGTAGAGCACTTGGAAGGTGTCTATTCTAGCCTTGTTATCCTGATCCGTCTCTACCCAGAATTCCACAGGTGGACACGTCATGTAGTTGTTTGTCTTGTTGAATGGCGATGGCACAAGACGGATCTGTGCATAGTAGATGTGATTGTCGACTGTCACGTCCTGATCATCCTGTTCTGCATCGTAGATTGGTAGTTTATGAATGCGTTCGTGTGCGAGTGGGATATCCGTATTCATGGTGAATTTGGGAGTTTGTGATCCAATTGTAGATTTATCCAAAAGGATCTGGCCAAATGAAACAGCTGTGACTGATTGTTCGCCATTTTCCGGGCTCGCATCCATTCCTTGGTAGAGCTCTTCGTAAAGATTATCAGTATCGAGTACAACCGGTTTAGGAAGCCCCAGGACGGTTCTTGGTTCTTTGAGTCTCATCCATGTTTTGTTTCTGTGGATCCAAGGAAGGGAATTATCAGGGTATTGTCTGCACAACTTCAAATGCTGGTCCTTGAGGTCAATGTGCACGTTGATCTTTGTGAATGGGTTGTAATCGAGTGACCATAGGATCAATCTCTTTGCCTGGTCGAATTTTTTCGATCCAAGTGCAGACATGATGTATTCATTTGGTAATACTTCGTCATTATCGTTAAGTTTTGGTTCAAAGAAGACACCAGTTAATTTTTGAATGTCATCCAATGGTAATTTTTCTCCAGATTTTTGGAACAACTGATCCACTTGTCCCAAATCGACTTCATCTGTTTTAATATTCTTGAACAGACTTGCCAATGCCAACTCGATATATTGGATATGAGCCTCTGGAGCTCTAACGAGCATTTGACAAGATTGGATCAAGAAGACAATCTTGACGTTTGCCCTCATCCAATTCTTTGTGATTGAATCATGCGAAAGAAGCAAGAACATCTCTTTCTTTGTCAAGTCAAATGACCGGTTGATGATCATTGCATCTGTGGAATTAGCATCTGTCGACACTTCCATTTCCCAACACAATTTGATGATCTTGTCAATGATTGTACTCTTTGCGATATTACCTCTCAATCTTACCAAAGGGTATTCGGATTTGACGAAATTCCTGAGTTGTTCCAAAGTGAACATAGTTTTCAACTCCTGTTTCAACTGGTCGTATCTTACTTGTGACAAGAGGTTCTTTTCCGGTTTAAGTGCCTCGATTGTCTGTGAGATTTGCTCTGGAGTGACATTTGATTCCTGTACGACACTAAGAAGTTTTGACGCTTCACGCAGCAAACGACGTTCCTCCGGGATGTCAAATGACGATATGAGACTTTCATTCCTGCTTTTCCGCTTACGACGCACAAGTTTACTCTGATTGGCATTCAATATGACGAGATTCTGCTTCTTTGGAGGTTTCTTCTTGCCGGATCCAAGTTTTGAAGTTTGCTCAACAACGAGCGAGACGGGACCGGTTGACTCCACGTGGACACGACGTGTCGTGTGTATCAGCCGACACGATCGCAATAGCATGACCCCTGCTGGTGTTAATGGAAGAACGTAGTATCATCATCTTTTGATGGAAGCACCCATAACACAATAATTTTCCAATATGCGATGGATGTGGCCCTGACCAAGAAAGCTGGTTCTTTGTGTTTTGGTTGTTTTTAAGTTTTTGTGGCAATTGCCACAAAATGTAGAGCTTCTTGTTTGGGTTTTCAGTCTTCAATTGGTATTTAGGTACAGATCGAGATACAGATATATATATATAAAGCCAGAGAAAGATTAATTGTCTAAACATGCAAATGATCCTATTCACTAAGCCAGAAGTGCATCCAATGATCAATGACCACCGATTAATGATCTGTTGTCCGTTTTCTTAACAAGCCATGTTAAACCAAATTAGAATGCAATACAGTTAAATGATTCAATTGATCATTAAATCCAATCTCCAAGATCTAAGTGTTATGTAGCGTATGGTGGAGTGATATGCCCATTCATGTGGAATGTATCCACGATGAACTTCATCCCCCAAGAGTGGAACAGAACACCACCGACAACGACTCCCCATTGGAAGATGAGTGGGATTTTGATACGGTAAAAGTGCATCATTGATGCAAATGTGCTTGGGTTTACATTGTTTGGTCTTGCTTTTGTAGCTGCGAATCTGAGGAATTGAGAAGGGAACATGATGTGAGTTGCAGAAGAGGAAGAGGAAGAGTCAACACAGATCTGCTAAAAGGGAGATAGCAAGGCTTTGTATTTATATTATCGAGAAGATGTCTCTTTATTGCTTTCGGTGGTCTGAGAGATCACCGTTGAGCCAAACTCGGGCTTTGACCAGTGCACCACGTAGTAGCCTCTTGTCTCTTGTCTAAACGATGTGAACAAATAAGCCATTGAACAGATGGACAGTGCATATGAACAATAGACATATGAACAATAGACATATGAAACAATAGACATATGAACAATACATTGACAGATGTAGAAAGACATTTAACCTTGCAACAATGAATATAAGTCAAGTGTACTCCGATGTTTATGCTTTCCACGATATCTGATAAGACGCACCTAGAAATAGACATGCTACGCTATAGATCCTTCCAATCCTCTAATGAAGTATAAATAGTATGTGAATAAGTTATGCAAATGGTAACTGGAAAGAGAAAGCAAAAAGTCATTATCAAATCCTGCGTCATGAAGAGAGAATATCTATGGATCAGCAAGCGGCAAAGAGCTCAGTAGTCGTATGGTGGAGTCATGTGTCCGTTCAAGTGCATCTTGTCAACAACGAGCTTCAATCCGAATGGGTGGAACATCATACCACCGAGAAGGGCGCCCCACTGCAACACGAGAGGAAGCTTCTGGCCGTAGAAGTGCATCATGGAGGAGAACCCGCTTGGGTTGACGGCGGAGGCTCTTGTGGAGGAGGCTGCGAATCTGAGTACCTGTGTGCTGAACATTGTCTTGTCTTTGTCTTGTGTGTAGTTATTGGATATAAGGTCTACGACGGGATCTACAACGGGGTTTGACCAGAGGGAAGAGCGGGCTTCCGGGGGTTATATACGGGACATAGCAGAGAACATTAGCCCTTCTGTGAGTGGACAGCCAGGAAGGCAGACAATAAGACACACACAGACACGGAGAGAACAAAAGAGTGGTGCCACACTTGCAGCACTGTCAGTCGATGTACCGCGTGCTAAGCGGGAATTCGCGGGAAAAAGGCAGCGCAGAGGGCAGGATCACGAGACACACAGCGCTAAAAGTGGTTCGATGGTTGGCCTGGGCGAGACATTGGCACCACAGAAGATGGGAAGGGAAGTGGAAGTGGCAGTGGGAACTTGGAAGTGGGCAACGGGAAGTGGGGGTCACAGCCTTACAGACCAGATCTTATGATCTTATCGGGATCTCATCTGGGATATGTGATACGTATGTGGACTCTGGAGTCTTGTTTAGCTTCCAGAAAGTAGAGTGACCGTTAGTCAGAGCCAAGATGTCAAAGTGCCAAACGAAGGGAAGCTATGAGACCGATGCCCCAAGCGGACAGCGGAGACCATATAAACAGATAAACTAGGCCATAAGACTAGTGAAGCTATATACTCGGTGTTTGTTGAGTATACCACCATCGGTGATGAGGTTATGTGGATGACGCTGTGGGATATGTGATATGCGCTTCTGAACCAGCACAGGACATCTGGGACGTCCTTATACTCAGGAGTCAGCAGACAATGACACATTTAGTTTTCTATCAGATTGTATAACTAAAACTCGACCCGAAAGTGCACCATTTTCGTGATGACGCGTAACGCGGCGCGTAAGCATATATAAGTTGTCGCTAAGACCCTCTTACCAAACCTACACATCGCTCAGTTCACAACTCCCACACATGTCGAATCCATCAGAAATACCTCCAGGGTCAACGAGATTCCCCGCTGGTGGCACAGTTGATCCAGTCTCAAGAGCTGATGGTGTGGAATCTTTGACGGATGCAAAAAAGAGAACCAACACGCTTGACTTGACGCGTTGCAAGAAGAAGACACCACCAATATTCTCCCCCTTTGACATCATTAGATTGCGACTAGCGGCTGGACAAATCAATAGCCATGCGGGCTTGAGACAACTGGATCAACCCATTATGAGAACGATCTTGGCGTATATGACAATACTCTGCGATCATACAAATTTTGCAGAAGTGTCTCTTACCGCAATCCAGTGTTTGCTTAAGGAGTACGTCTACAAGGTCACAAGATTGATCTTGCAAGACGCCGTCAACTCCAATTGCCGCTTTTCTCTTTCATTTGACGACGGATCAAGATCAGACACTTGCGTTGTTGCTATAAACATCATGTTTGTATCACCTAAAACACATCAAACGCACTCTTTCCTTCTTGGTCTCGCCGAAGTTGATTCTCAATCAGATGTGGTATTGGCCGAATACGTTATTGCAAGTATCGACAAGTATAAAATCCCTGGGTTGAAGGAAAGAATAACATCTGTTTGTACTGATAACGCAATCTACATGAGATCAGCATGCAAAGTTCTACAGGAAAAACTTGGTATTACTCAATACCAATCCCTGGGTTGTTGCAAACATGTCTTGAATTTAGCTTTTGGTAAGCTGGTGGGCGTTAAGAGAACCTATTACATGTATGGAAACCAGCAAATTCCATACTATGAATTTGATTCCGACGATGAGCACAGTTCCGATGAGTACAGTTCCGATGAGTACAGTTCCGATGAGTACAATTCCGATTATGACGATTTCGATGATAACGATTCTGATGATGTCGATGACTATGGTGACGATGACTATGACTACTATGACTATGATGACGATGACTATGATAACGATGGCTCTGATGAATACAACGAGGCAGGCCAGTCTAACAGAACAGCTGAGATCATCTGTTTGCATAAATTGCTAAACTATAATGAGCCACAAGGCGGAAATACTAAACGATTATTGCACAGGGTGAAGTCTGCAAGAAATGCAATCAGGAATTCAATGAAGATTTGGGATGATTACACAAGGATAACTAATGACAAACTTGGAGAAACTCCAAGGTTACCAAGGTGCTCTATGAACAACTGGAAAAACAGCTTAAAGCTTTTCAAGACATTTTTGGCAAACCGAGAAGTGTTCTATGAAATGTCGAGAACTTTGACAACTAAGAGATTCAAGTTTAGTGACAATGATTACAACAAAATCTCGTTTGCTGTTCAAGTGATGCAAATGCTTGACACTTCTAGCAAACTGCTGAGTGGTCTGGATGCCTGTTCCGCCATAATTCTACCTGTCATGAGGTCCCTTATGGGGAAGCTTTTGAAATTAGAGAAAGAACTGTTGGCTCAAGGTCTTTCAAGACTAGCAGAGCACGTCACCAAAGCTCTCGAAGAGCTAACGGCACACAATGAGAAGCAGTGGGAATGTAACCCAATCCTCATAATTGGGGCTTCTATGTTGAGTTCTAAACTCCTCAAAAAGCTTACAGGTGAGCGTTACATTCTCACTGACCTTCAAGAATCTCATCTGCGTGAGTATCTGACGAGTTTATCTCGACCAACGGATCGTCCTGCTGGACAGTCTGCAGATTATGAAGCAGAAATAACCGAGTTGAAAAGGGGATATGAAGAGCACTGTCTTGTCTGTGGTGATCGGGGAGGCGGCTTTTTGACCTACTTGAAGAGCATCCCCACGGATGATAAGTGTAAAGCCTCAGCAGATGTGTATCTCAGAGAGAAGTGTCCATATAACCCTGCGACTGTGGAGTTTGAAAACTTTCAAAAGTTTAAAGCCACGGATCTCGAGTTCCAATCAATTAGCTCGCCACGGAAGCTTGTTAAGTTCTTCTCCAAGAACAACTATTTGAAAGATGAGTTCCCAATTCTCTCTGACGTGTTCGCAACAGTGTTGTCTGTTCAAGTCTCAGCTGTACCATCTGCCAGAGCCATCTCCGAACTGTCTAAAGTGCTGAAAAGAGAAAGAATCTCCAGCATTGATGATGAAAATGCTGCAGCGATTGTTATGGCGAAACCAATCTTCAAACAGGTTGATCACGTTGATATGCAGACTCTATGCCGCTGCTATAGATACTATTGAAGCTGGGTTATATCACCTTATATAGCTGATTGTTTATGGCTTGAGCAATGTTGTAGCAACTAGGATGATTCACCTCCTGTAAGTTCTTAAGTCTGATACACAGGCCTTTTTCTATACCACCGCAGTGTAGCCATGGAACAGTAGAAACAGAAAGTGCACCATTTCCATGATGACGCGTAAGCATAAATTCTCCCTAATGTCTGCATTATAGTTCCACATGTCGAGCTGACCAGCTCGCAATAATGTACTAGGAAGACTGAACGAGTAAATAAGCGTTAATGTGTAAGGTATGTACCTGAAACGAGCTGAAGGGCGAGGGTATGTCCTTAAGTACTTGCCGAGAAGGGCGTTTCAGTCTGCTTGTGTCGTCGAGACTCTGAGACATTCTTAGGTAATCATCTAGCCTTGGGCATCCATGTAACACCTAAAGGTACAAGCACCCTCTTTCTACTCATCACCCACTTCACCGCCACATGTCGAATCCACCAGAAATGCCTCCAGAGTCAAAGAGATCCCCCATTGGTGGTACAGTTGATCTAGTCTCAATGGCTGATGGTGTGGCATCCTTGACGGATGCAAGAAAGAGAACCACCACGCTTGACTTGACGCGTTGCAAGAAGCAGAAGACTCCAACTAAACCAAAATTGCCTGAAGGCTTGTTGGAGGTGGCTATGTACATTAATGGCGATATGGCCCTGTCCGACATGTATCGACCATATTCCGTAATCATCCCCGAGCTTGAGAACAAGAAAGAAATGCCTCTAGCCTCAGTCCACTGTTTGCTTAAGGACCACGTCTGGAAGGTCTCAAGAATGATCTTGGAAGACGCTATCAACTCTGGTTGTCATTTTTCTCTTTCATTTGACAAGTTGCCAAGATCAGGCCCTTGTATCGTCGCCATAAACATATTGTTTGTCTTACCAAGAACACATGAAACGCATTCTTTACTCCTTGGCCTTGTCAAAGTTGAATCTGAATCTGATGTGGAATTGGCCAACTGCGTTATTTCCAATATCGAGAAGTATGCCATCCCTGGGTTGAAAGAAAGAATAACATCTATCTGTGCTGATAATACAATCAACGTCGGATCCGCACACAACCTTTTAAGAGAACAACTTGGTATTACACAAGATCAATCCCTTGGTTGTTCCAATCGTGTCTTGAGTTCGGTGCTTGATGAACTGATAGGCGTTGACGCAAGCGGTTTCAATTATGAAATGTCTTATCCCTATGAAGATGATTCCGATGAGGGAGAATACCAGAGATATCAGCCGTTTGACGATTATGTATACGATGAAGACGATGTATACGATGAATATGATGAGTACAACGACGTGGGGAAGCCTAACAGAACTATTGCGATCTGTGCCATGCATGAATTGCTGAACACTAATGATCCGCAAGACGCAAATACTCTACCGTTATTGTACAGAGTGAAGTCTGCAAGAAGTGCCATCAGACGTTCAAAGAAGATTAGGGATATTTACACAAAGATGGTTGGTGAGAAGTCTGAAACGATTCCAGAGTTACCAGACTACACTTCGAGCTCTTGGTACAGAAGCTTCGATCTTTTCAATGCATTTTTGGCAAACAGAGAAGTGTTCGATGAAATGTCGACAACTTTGACAAATGAAAGATTCAAGTTCAAGTTCAGTGACAATGATTATAACAAAATGTCATTTGCTGTGCAAGTGATGGAATTGTTTGATACTTACACTGAACATCTGAATGATCCAGATGCCTGTTCGACCATAATTCTGCCACTCATGAGATCTCTCAAGGGAAAACTCTTTCAATTGGAGGAACAACTGTTAGCTCAAGATCTTCCAAGACTAGCACAGCAAGCCACAAGGGCTATCGAGAAGCTGACAGCATATAATGAGGATGAATTGGAATCCAATCCAATCCTCATTATGGGGGCTTCTATGTTGAGCTCTAGACTTGTTCGGAAGCTTACGGGAGAACGTTACGTTCTCACTGACTTTCAAGAATCTCGTATGCATAGATATCTGATGAGTATAGATTGTCCTGCGGGAAACTCTGGGGATTATCAAACAGACATGCTCAAGTTGAGAAGGGACTATGAGCAACATTGTCTTGTCTGCGGCGATCGAAGAGACAGTTTCTTAAACTATTTGAAGAAGATTCCAGCTGATGATAAGTTCAAAGCTTCAGCAAATGTGTATCTCGAGGATAATTCCCAGTCAACGTATAACAAAGCCACTGTGGAGTTTGCAAGCTTCCAAATGTTTAAAGGTACGAATCTGGAGTTCCAGTCAATTGACTCACTAAAGGAACTTGTTAAATTCTTTTCGCAAAACGACTATCTCAAAGACAAGTTCCCAATTCTCTCTGGTGTGTTCGCTAACGTCTTGTTGGTTCAAGTAACATCTGTTCCATCTGCGAAGGCGATCTCTGAGTTGCCCAAAGTGATGAAAAGAGAGAGAATCTCCAAAATCAACGATGAGGATGCTGCAGTGATGGTTGCGGCGAAGTCATTGTTCAGACAGACTGACTATAATGACTTGTACAGTCTATGTCCTAGATACCTGTAGTTGGGTTGTGTCACCAGGAAGGTGAGAATTTGGTGATCTGTGATCTGTACAGTTTATTGATCAATGTTTAACATTTTAACCTGATTAGCAAACGTAGCAACTGGATGGATCTACCTTTTTAGTTCTACTGATTCATCCTCAATGCTCATACCAATTTTCCTACACCGCGGTAATTACACAATAGACAGCACAGTAAGTAGGAAATGGACGGGATGCAGTACACTGTTGTCCACTCGTTGAGGAAAGTGGTACCGCACTGGCACACTGGTGTTTCCTACGTGAAAGGCCGTTGGTTAAACAGAACGGTGTTGGACGTGTTGGAGGATGAGTTCAAGTCACGTCCACAGAGCTTCTACCTCGATGAGATTCACAACAAAAGAGTCGAGATCGTGAGGAAGGGGACGACTATTAGTGGTGATGATCTGCTGGAGCTTAAACTGGAGAATAAAGACGTTCTGAGGCTTACGACTCATAAGCATGAACCGCCAGTTGTTTACCAGGAGTCGATCCCGGTCATCTTTCGGGATGAAGGCATAGTCGTCGTCAACAAGCCATCGAGTCTTCCGGTGCATCCAACAGGTCGATACTACTACAACACGCTGACAGAGCTGTTGAAGAGACAGCTGAACGTTACGAGCATCTATCCATGTCATCGTCTCGATAAGTTGACGTCTGGGATCCTGGTACTTGCCACGAACACACAGCAGGCAAGCGCTTTACAGAGGCAAATCATGAGCAGAGACGTACAAAAGTACTATCTTGCACGTGTTGTTGGATGTTTCCCTCAAGGTGAAACCGTGTGTGATGAGCCTGTTGGTAATATTGATACGAAACTCGGGTTCCATAATGGTGTTAAGCAGAGGAAAGATGCGATGACAGTGTTCACGAGGTTGAAGTATAATGGTAATCTCGATGAATCAATTGTGCTTTGCAGGCCATTAACTGGGAGGACACATCAGATACGTATCCATCTCAACTACTTGTCACATCCTATTGTTAATGACCCGTTGTATGGTCCTAAGGCATCTTTGCTGAGACATGAGATGGTCAATGCCGAGACTATAACTGATCAGCAATTCCAAAAATTGTTACAAGAGGACAGAGATAAAGTGGATATGCTAAAGCATTATAACCAAACGTGTCCCGTGTGTGGACAAGATATCTTTGAAGATCCGGACCCACAGGAGATGGTGCTTTGGCTACATGCTTACAAGTATCTCTTTGACATGTTCCATTTCGAGACTGAACAACCAGAGTGGTGTTGTATATAGCTATAAAGACATACAGAGATTATCTGACAAACTTGTCCTCTCTTTGTCTCTTGATCTTTTCCTTCAATGCGCTGACATCCTCCTGCGTAGCATTGTGCGAGAGGTTTGTAACCTGGTTGAAAGGGTTCTCATCGGACTTCTCAAACTCCTTGAACACTAACTGCTTCACCTGTTGCAGTCTCAGCCCTGGGTTCTCCTTTCTCATCTCTGGTACTCTTCTCTCTTCGTAAGCAGCAAGTGCAGCTTTGAATCTTCTCTCCGGGTGTCTGTCAATCTCCTTGTCGGAGACTGCTCCGCCCTTCTTTGTCAGCGTCAGGGCCTCAATGGCATCGTCGATACCGGAGGCACTGATGGTGGACGAAGTAGGCAAGTCATTGAGGAAGTCGTCAATCTTGCCAGTTCTCTTAGCAGCAACTTTCGATGCACCTCTTCCTTTACTTGAAGGTTTAGAAGGCAGGGATTCTTCCTCTTCTTTCAACATTGCGTCTCTTTCTGCTTTCTTTCTGGCGTCCTCGGCCTTTTTAGCAGCAGCATCGGCCTTCTTCTTGTTTCCCTTCTTTGCACCTTCTTCCCAAACAGCGCTCTCCTCTGCTTCTCTTCTCGAGTCCTCTTCGGCCTTCTTCTTGTTGGCCTGTTCGGCTTTGCGGGCGTTCCCTGCGGCCTTCTTGGAGTTCTCGCCGGTCTTCTTAGCCATCTTTCTTGATTATTGATTATATATCAATCAATTGTCAATATCAATTGTTAATGTTAATAGTTAATGGTAATAGTAATAGTTAATGCTTAAGAAAGTTCGGGTGAAATTTCCGTCCGCGACCCATAAGCCATAATCATAACTGTCACAATACACAATACACAATACAAGAAACTGGAAGTTGGAAGTTGGAAGTTGAGGAAGGAATACTTAGAGGTACAGATAGAGAAATACAGAGACAGAGATTGACAGATATTGACAGAGATTGAAATACAGAAATACAGACAGAAAGAGAGAGAAAGAGAGCAAGAGAGATACCAATGTCCGTCATGAGCAAACAGAAGTACGGCTCCCCGACAAAAGGGTTTGCCATCAAGAACAACACACCTTCTAACACCAACAGCCCACGGGAGGCCACGAGAAGGGTGTGGATCCGGCGCGCAGAAGGTGCGCCAACGTCGATATACGTGAAGGAGACCGACCTCGTTGATGACCTCAAGACTCTTATAGTCAACAAGTTCCCCACGACGCTGGCCAGGACTTGCGACCCTTCTGATTTGGTGATCAGACTGGAGAACGGTGTGTCGTCTGCCACGTCACCGGTGTCGCCAGTGATGCAACAGCACGCTTCCCCCTCTTCGACTCCCGGGAACAATGGCCGCAAGAGCATGGTGCTCTCGTCATCACCAAACTACAACTTCAACATGAACTCGCCGGTGTCGCCAATGCCCGTCCTTGCCAGGAGGTCGTCGTTGCTGCTGGGCTCTGCAGCGTCCCAGTCGCAGCCTCTCGAGGCAGACAGGTCCGTGTGGAGCATCCTGGACCAGCACTACCCGAGTGGCATGGGCATGGGCAGTGCCTTTGTCGTTGAGGTTCCTCCTAACAAGAGAAGCTCATCATTATCACAGGAGACCATCGTCGAGGACAGCGAACAGGGCCAGGACCCACTGGTGCAGCCACGGTCGAGGAGCCTGACGTCCTTCCCGAGCAACACGGCAGCACGCCATTCGATACCGGGCATGGCACACAACAGGTCGCAGTCGAACCCACCAGAGCACTCTTCGCCTTCTTCAGCGGTGCTGTTGTTGCCTTCGAGCTCGCAGGAGAAGAAAGGAACGACACCAACACCGGTATTATCACCTAGATCTGGGTTTCAAGATGAGAGACACGCTACGGCATCACCTCCACCGATAAGGCTGACTGGGTCATCAACAATGGCCAAAGTGCTCCCGAGTGTCAATGTTCTTATTGTGGAGGACAACTTGATCAACTTGCGGATTCTGTCAGCGCATTTGAGAAGACACAGAATCCACTACGACGTGGCCAAGAATGGACAGGAGGCCATTGATAAATGGCGCAAAGGTGGGTTCCACTTGGTGTTGATGGACATTCAATTACCAGTAATGTCTGGGCTCGAGGCTGCAAAGACGATCCGCAGGCTCGAGAAGTTGAACCACATTGGCGTCTTCTCGCAATCTGACCTGCTCAACTTGCCACCACGCAAACCAGAGGAGAAGCTCGACCTCAACATCTTCAGATCACCAGTGATCATTGTGGCGTTGACGGCATCGAACTTGAAGCAGGACAAGCAGCAGGCATTGGCTGCCGGTTGTAACGACTACCTCACCAAGCCCGTCAACCTCGACTGGCTGCTCAACAAGATCACCGAGTGGGGGTGCATGCAGGCTCTGATTGACTTTGACGGGTGGAAGTCTGGAGAGAGAATGACCAACATCTCTGCTGCGTTGCCTTCGTTGACCCGCAAGAGCTCGAGCCGTCGGATGCAGACACAGAAGGCCAAGTAGGTCTATTATTCTACACAATGATGACAATAACGATTATGATTTAGTAGTGTAGTAATAGTGTAGTAATAGTAATAGTAATAGTAATAGTAATAGTAATAGTAATAGTAATAGTAATAGTAATAGCGTAGTAGTAGAGTAGAAGAGTCGCGGTAGATCAACACTTGATGACGGCATTTGCCACTTGTACACATTCATAAGAAAAGGACAAGATGTCCACAAAGAGACCCAATGAGGATGCTGGCTCGTCTGGACAACCAAAGAAGGCCAGGGACCACTGGCCGCCATGGGCAAAAGAACTACAGAAGATCCACTTCAGATTGAACTCCTACTTCACCTTCATCTCCTCAAGGAAACACATTGTGCCAAAGTTTGATACGCTCAGGGAGCCAGTGGAGAAGGTCATTGGCCGTGAGTTAACAGAAGAGGACGTGGCCAGGCTCGTGGTTCTCCTACCCGATGGCATTCTATTCAAGTATGTCGATGAGAACCAGGTGTTGACGGAGAAGAAGGAGTTCCAATGGGGCAAGGGCCATGTGCAAAAAGAACTTGACCTCTTCACACTGAAAGACATGGAACTGACACAGCAAATACTGATTTTTGAATTCATCGATGGCGATCTGTCCAAGACAAGAACGAAAAGTGTCTTTACCTCAGAGATGAAGTTGCCCACTTACAACCCAGAGTCAATGAAGAGGCTCATTGCTAAAAGAGACAAGAAATTTACCACTGCAATGAACCAATACTTGGAGAAATGCACAGCTGAGTCCATCCAGGATCCAGAACAGCATTTGAAACACCTGGCTCAGAGCCATATTCCTCGCACGAGAGACTATGTTGACCCCATCGAAGAGATGGTGGCAAACAGGAGACTCGAACCTGGTGAAGAGCGTCCTCCAATCCCAGTTATGATTGAACGCATCAAGACAACAAACTACAAGAACCAGATTGTTGGATCGTTCGTTATTCCAGAGAGACAGGCGAAATACGAAGAACTTTCGTTCCCACTCAGTGATAATCTCAGGTCGGCTCTAAATATCCCTGGGTTCTATTCACACCAGGCCCAGGCACTAAATGCGATCCACGAAGGTGAAAATGTGATTATATCAACCTCCACGTCATCAGGAAAATCCTTGATTTACCAAATCCCAGTGTTGCATCAATTAGAGGACGTTTCTCAATCAACTTCAATGTATATCTTCCCGACAAAAGCGCTTGCCCAAGATCAAAAACGGTCTTTCCAAAGCCTGATGAATGAGATGAATTTGAAATCACTCGTTGATACATTCGACGGTGACACAGAATCGTCCAAAAGAACAGAAATCAAAAACAATGCACGTGTCATCTTTACAAACCCTGACATGTTACACGCCTCGATCCTTCCAAATCACCAATCATGGAGACACTTCCTCATAAACCTCAAATTTGTCGTCATTGACGAATTACACATCTATAAAGGTCTCTTTGGTTCACACGTTGCACTAGTGATGAGAAGATTGAGAAGAATGTGTGAATTCTTGGGGAATAACAACCTTCAGTTCATTTCATGTTCAGCAACGCTAAAGGACCCAGTAGGTCACATGAATGCAATCTTCGGTGTTGAAACATCAGAGATTGTACACATTAGCGAAGATGGTTCACCAACGGGGCAGAAACATATGGTTGTTTGGAATCCACCATTAATCAGTGCAAATGACCTCAGTGCAGGCCGTGAGAATTTCATTGCGGAATCCGCAAGAATCTTGGTCCAATTGGTGTTGAATAACGTTAGAACAATTGCATTCTGTTACGTCAGAAGAGTATGTGAATTGTTAATGAAAGAGGTGAGAAACAGATTCCTTGAATTGAATCATCCAGAGTTGGTATCACAAGTTATGAGTTATAGAGGTGGATACTCTGCATCAGATCGGCGACAGATTGAACAGGAGATGTTTCATGGGAACATGTCCGCCATCATCTCAACAAATGCCTTAGAGCTAGGTATTGATATCGGTGGGTTGGATTGTGTCTTGATGTGTGGATTCCCACTTTCTTTGGCAAATTTTAACCAACAAAGTGGTAGAGCTGGAAGACGTAACAAGGACTCGTTGACTTTAGTGGTTGGAAGTAACTCACCAGTTGATCAGCACTACATGAAACATCCAGAGTTATTACGAGAGAAACAGTTCCAGGATTTGGTGCTGGATTTTGATAACATCTTAATTCTTGAAGGTCATTTACAATGTGCAGCTTTTGAATTGCCAATTGACGTCGAGAGAGATAGTTGGTACTTCCCCAATTTACAGAAGGCCTTACCAAGACTCGATCATGACGATGAGGGATATCACACTTCAAACAGATATTTGCCATGGCCTTCAAAACACGTATCCATCAGAGGTATTGAAGAGGAACAATATGCCGTTGTTGATATAACGAACAACAGAAACATTGTCATTGAAGAGATTGAAGCATCAAGAACAAGTTTTACACTGTATGATGGAGGGATATTTATTCACCAAGGTTATCCATATCTTGTTCGTGAGTTTAACGTCGATGAGCATTATGCAAAAGTTGAACGTGTTGATGTTGATTGGATCACAAACCAAAGAGACTTTACCGACATTGACCCTAAGGAGATTGAAATGGTCAGATCAGTACAAGGAAGCGATGTGCCTGTTTATTTCGGCAAGATCCTCACCACAGTTACAGTGTTTGGGTTTTACAAAGTGGATAAACAAGGTAGAATTCTTGATGCTGTCGAAGTTCATAATCCTCCAGTGACGATCAAATCTAAAGGACTCTGGATTGACATACCATCGAAAGTGTTGGACATTCTCACTTACAAGAACTTGAATGCTGCAGGTGGGATTCACGCAGCACAGCATGCCATTATGGGGATGCTACCATTGGTGATTGTTAGTGGGTCTGATGAGATTCGAACTGAGTGTAAAGCACCAGAGAAGGAATTTGCTGAAAGACAGACGTCTAGGAAGAGACCGGCACGTTTAATCTTTAATGACGCAAAAGGTGGGCAATATGGATCCGGACTATGTGCTAAAGCATTTGATAATATCGATGTTATATTAGAGGATGCTCTAAAAAGAGTTCAAGAGTGTCCTTGTGAATGGGGGTGTCCTGACTGTGTTGCCGCTGCATTCTGCAAGGAGAATAGTCTTGTCTTGTCCAAACCGGCAGCACTGATTATTTTGAATGTGATTCTTGGAAGGGAGTTCGACCTCGATTCAATTCCTGATGGACCTGAGCCGAATATGCCAGATATTGTGATTGAAACAGTGGTTCCTGCTGGACTTCCAGTCAAGTTCTCTCCAGATGTTCAAATTATCGATGTGAGAAAGGCAGAGAAGCCATTGGTGAAAGTTGAGGATGATGGCGTTGAAATTAATACTATCACCAGAATCCCAAAGGGAAAGGAGAAAGTATTCAAGCAAGAAACTGGGGATGATGATTGAGAGATATGTAATGAATTGTGAATGACTGATACGATTAGAAACTACATGACAAGAGCAGAAAGCACATTCCATTTCCTTGTTAAGATCTATGCAATTGCATACCCACTTGCGTAGCTGACACTCGACTCAGTTGGATTCCGAACCATGCTACTTTGAGCGTATCCAATCCATTCGAACGTCGCCCAGTCAGCAGGATGACCTTCACTGTTACGCACGTTCTCAATGGCACCTAACAAGATTCCAATCGGTTTCTGTCCGCAGATTGTGTTACCGGTATTCTTAATGTACTGCTTCCACGACTTTGAAGACCCCTGTGAGACAATCTCCATTCCCTTCATATCCAAGTATTCTATGGATTGGTAAATCTTCAAACCAGAGATGGGAGTCTTTGAGTAGGCGGACAGTGTTTCAATGTCATTGAGCGATGCAGATCGAGTATACGATGTATATCCAAAACGGGACCCCCAATGACAAAAGTCACTACTAACGACAAATGTATTTTCCTCCTCTTTCAAGTATGTTGACAATATGCTTGCCACCTCCGTGTTGAAAGCCTCATCTCCGTGAGAGATCATGATAGGAATGATCGCTGGGATCCCCTGTGGGAGGTTCTCCGTGATCTTATAAATATATGGAGCATGCATCTCAAAGCTATGCTCGTCTTCATCAGTCTGCATATCCATCGTCTTGAACACCTTGTGCTTGACCAACTGCTTCACGACGGCTGTGTCTACCGGTAGGTTCCCAAAGGGCGTTTCATACTCAGTAGCTCCACTCAGATACGCCACATTCTTAAAGTAAACGTGATGGGAAGGACCAAGAACAAACACACGTTTGCTGTTTGTCAGGTTAGTATATATGAAGTTGAGTGGCGGGAAAGGAGTTCTCAAGTACTCACACTTTGGAAGTATCCCAGGAGCTGTAAGTCTCAGCAAGCGTCTTTCCGGCATATGAATAGCCAGCATGTCTTCCCAACTGTTAGTATAAACTGCTTTTCCAGGCATAGATAAGGGGAAACTCACGGCCCAATAAGGAACCTTGCTCCTGGGACAGACAGGGGAGCAGCCTTGATGAACTCATCCAGCTGCTTCCCCAAAGAGACAGAGGAGGCGGAATACCATGTTCCTGCGTGTGTTGCCGGTCTGACCAGAGATATCATATCTACTTTGAAAAGTTGAAGAGTAAAGATGAAGGGGGAAAGTACAACCCTTTAATACCGTTAAACTTATAAGCTGATGTGGTGATGATGTTGCCCCTACGGGAAAATGTATGGTTATGGTGCACCGGGACTTGGTAAGTGCACTCCTTATTTGTGTGGGGACTCACGGCGATAAGCGGTGTTAAGCGAATAAGAAGCCGGTTTTGTGTCACTGTCATCTTCCCATTGTTCTTGGGTCTCTTGAGATGTGTTTGCTAGGAGGGCCGGAGTGGATCAGATAGTATATTTAGAGCAAGGAGTCTCCTGGAGAGTACGCGTGTACTTTTGTTTCTTACAGTTCCCAATATCACCACTCCCAGGACAGTGCCACTGTTTTGTGGCACTATGAGGACTGTCTCGCTTCTCGCTGCCTTTATTTCCATAACTAGAGCACAGTTACTGTTGGAAGAAGAGTGGATGGATAATTCATTGAGTGTTACAGATACGTTAAGAGAAATCAGTGATGGGCTCTACAGGGATTTAATGAAGTATGCTTACATCTCTAAAGCAGCATATTGCGTCGACAGGCTTATACCAGAGGGATACGATTTTTCCAAACCGCTTCTATTAGATCCGCATCAACATGAGTTTTTCCAATATGATATCGATGCTGAAGAGTCTAATATTGCAAAAGAAGACGAAAACAGCTTTCTGACAGAGCTCTATATTGCAAAGCTTCTTCGGATAAACAAAAATGCTGATGAAGAAGACGCAGGTTCGATAGAAGGTTTCTTTGCAGTGGATCACAGTGGTAATGGAAGTATTATTCTTGCACTAAAGGGTTCAATATATCTCAAAGAGTTTATGGTGGATGCTGGTATGAGTTCTGTTGACTATCTACCAAGACAGACTCGATCTAGAGAAGCATTCGAAAAGATGGAATGCAAAGGGTGTAAAGTGCACAGTGGCTTCTACAACAGGTTGGATGAGATCCAAGAAGAGGTTTTTTCAACGTTAAACACATTGACAGAGGTGTTTGACGACTATCAGCTAGTGCTTGTGGGACACTCAATGGGCGGATCTATTGCGACATTAATTGGGTTGGAGTACGCCCTCTTGGGCTATGAACCTTTGGTTGTGACTTTTGGAAGCCCCAAGGTTTCCAACAAGCAATTGGGTTCATTCATGGATACTCTGTTTGGTACTTCTGAAGCAGCTAACAACATAGTAGAGGCCAATGAGCTTGATAACGGTCTTGTTAGAGTTGTGCATCAGGGTGATTACGTACCGCTTTTACCACCAAGTTTTTTCTGTCCTGCGGGGATTGAGTTCAACATAGATGGTCTGAGTTTACCACAAACGAAAAGCTCCGTGACATTTGCTGGGCTTGCGAGCACATCTGTGCACTCAATGTCCTTTAAAGTGATGGATCTCTTGTCGTTTAATATCAAGAAGCTCCTACACGTTCAAGAACACGGAGAGTATCTCTGCCGTATCTCGTCGTGCGACGACATTCATAGCTAGCACCAAAGAGAGGTCTATCTAGACTCCAGCAATTAACAGTTCTTTATCACAAATATTAGAGTGAAACTATTAGTATCGTATTAGATCTCGAATTAAGGAGTGAATTACCGAGACCCTGGCCGGTGTCCCGATTAGGAAACGTTATGAGCTGAAAAGTGCGCGCTGTCAGACAAAGACGAGACATAAGAAGGATGAGTTTCAAAACAAGATAAACTGTCTTGAAGAATTGTAGTGGAAGGTTCTGTCACTTTCTATAGACGAGGGTACATTCAGTGAACGGAGTGATGGTGGCGTCTGCAATCTCTGAAGCCCTCAAGCAGCTTCATGGGCATCCAAGTCTACGTACCAATGGTTTTGGTATTGCAAACTCACACAGAAAGCTTCAACTGTTCATTCCCCCCTCGACGAAGTCACCGCTGTTTGTGTATGGCAAATCACCCGGTGCTCGATCGTTCTTGTCGCTTGGGACCGATGCGGAGGATATCAGGGAAAGCGAGCAGGAGGAGGATGACGAAGAGGAGCTTGGTGGAGAGCTGAGTAGAACTGTGTCGATGCCCTCGATGACGAGTGAGGCACAGTCAGATCATACGGAACTTGATTGGTTATTGGAGGAACACACGAGGAGATACCACAGTGCTTATAATTCAAGTGATGACGAAGACGCATTGGCAGACGATAATGATGCTCGTGAACCAGAGGATTATCATGGGTATCAGGACGATGCAGATGAGTTCAACCACTTCATGTCAAGAGTCAGACAGAATACGAGGCCAGTGAGACCACCATTCCATCATAGGAAGAATTCATTAGCATCGATTGGTTCTTTGAATATTCAACAACAGATCGATGAAGATTTTGCCACGGAGACTGTCACTAGAAAATCTGAGATTAAGAAGCTGTTGCAGTACTCTATCCCTCTGGTGACCACGTTCTTGTTGGAACAGATCTTCTCTGTCGTTTGCGTTCTTGTCGTTGGGCATTTGGGTAAGGCAGAACTTGCAGCAGTGTCATTAGCCACTATGACGTCCAATATTGTCTTTGCAGTTTTCGAAGGCATTGCTACAGCTCTGGATACGTTATGTCCTCAGGCATATGGAGCTGGTGATATGTATGGTGTTGGTGTGCATTTCCAGAGATGTACTGCTCTTTCAATGACGTTATTCATCCCATTTGGAATTTTATGGTGGAACTCAGATATCGTATTGGGATACTTAATCAAAGAAGAAGAAGTTGTAAGATTGGCTTCACAATTCTTGAGAATCATGCTCCCTGGTGCCCCAGCATACATCATCTTTGAGAACTTGAAGAGATATTTACAAGCACAGGGTATTTTCGAAGCAGGAACGTATGTGCTCTTAATATGTTGTCCTTTGAACGTTGTTCTCAGTTACACTCTTGTTTGGGATCGCAGAATTGGCGTTGGGTTTATTGGTGCTCCAATTGCTGCTGCACTAAACTTTTGGCTCATGCTTATCCTTTGTGTTTTATATATCTTGTTCATCGATGGCAAGAAGTGTTGGGGAGGCTTTTCATCAAAGAGTTTCCAACATTGGGGTGATCTGCTCAAGTTGGCGATCCCTGGTGTTGTTATGCTTTTAGCAGAGAGTTTTTCCTATGAGATTATGACGTTGTTCTCCTCCTATTGGGGGACAGATTACATGGCGACGCAATCAGCTGTTTCTACATTGGCTGCAGTGACATATATGATTCCCTTTTCTGTTGGTATTGCGGCTTCTACAAGAATTGCAAACTTTGTTGGTGCCAAACGTGTTGATTGTGCCAAACTGGCTGCTGGTATTGGCATTGAAGCGGGATTCCTCACAGGTGTTGTTAATTGTCTAGTCTTTTTGATATTTAGAAGACAATTGGCACATGTTTTTTCGAGTGATCCGGTGATTATTGATATGATTGTGGATATCTTCCCATTGATTGCAGTGATTCAGATATTTGATTCGTTGAATGCAGTCGCTGGTAGTTGTTTGAGAGGTCAAGGAATGCAGATGTACGGATCGAATATCAATCTCGTTGTTTACTACGTCATTGGAGTACCTGTCGCATGGGTTCTCGGGTTTGTTGCCAACATGAGGATTGTTGGCCTGTGGCTCAGCACCGGGTTGTCCTTGTTTTTGATTGGTGTCAGTGAGACATGGTTGGTGCTGTATGCTGATTGGGATAAGATCATGTATGAAGCTGAGATGCGCCAGGGTGGCGACCTCGAGGAAGGTGAGCTCTCGGATTGAACTATAATGAATGATTAACATAATAAGTTATCAATTTGTAGCAAATAGTGTGAGATGTCATAATCATATACATAGAAGAAAAACCGTAAACCATAAAACCCGTCATAAAGAAACCGTGGCAAATACCAGAACCCTTAAAGTAAAAAAAGAGCATTTTACATCCTCAACCCACTTTAGAGAAGAGTAGCTGCAACAAGTGGCTTGTCAATGACCAAGATTGCACCGTTATCGACATTGGTGATGGTCTCAACCTTGAGCCATTCGTCACCGCCTCCCACGGCATAGACGTAGTAGTCACCGTTATCATTGACAAGCTTGACACGCTTGCCGTTGAATGTCTCCAACAGGGCGCCTTTCTGGTCACCAGAGTCGAGGGCCTCAAATGGGACAGTGCCATCAACCATATGGCTCTTGACAAAGTCGTCAACGTTGGATTCGATAATGGCCGCAATCTCCTGTTCTGGTCTGGACTCGTCCACTGGTGTAGGGAACTGCCATGGCTTCAAGGACAAGGTCTCAATACCGGCATCAGTTGGTGCAAAGACGACTGTCTGTCTCTTGCGGTCGTTGCACAACTGCGAGACAGCAACGTTATCACGCACGTATCCGGCAAAGACCGAGATGTGCTTGTTGGTGTTGATACCTGAGGTGAGCAAAGTAGGACCACGCTGTGGCTCTTCACCCTCTGGGACGTAGATCGGGATCGGTGGTGGGGCTTCAAAGAGTGGGCGTTGTCCCTCTTGCAAGCCAGCCAGGTCACGCTTGTTCTGCCCCTTCTGGAACTCCTCCTTGAGGGCGTCGACGTCGAAGATGTTCTTGCCCATGGCTGCTGCTGCGAGCGTAGCGATGATAGTTAATGTGGATGCTTTCATTGTTATCCTTTCTCCGTTACAAATGACTGTATTGTAGTATCTTTCTGGAGCTTCTATGGGGTGAATTAATGTGTTGTTTTGCGAGACTTCCTAATCGGGCAACTTCCGACTTCTCTCCCGGCTTAATTAACGGTAAACACGGTGAAGAGCTCTGATGCTTCAATGACAACCTCTCTGCCTACATCTGTTCTTTCCTGTTGATCATGAGTGAGCACAGACTGTTCACGAAGGCATGTGTCTTGTTTGGCGTATCCCATAAGCACCTACTAACAGACCTTTACAGGCGCGTGCTGGCGAGCTCGTGGCAGAGCTACAACAGATGGACAAGAAGAAGGCCTCGAGTAATGCTGCTAGACGCAAGACCATCATGAGGAGGGTCATTGCCAACATCACGCTGGGGAACCATGAGATGATCGGTCTGTTCCCGGAGGTGTGTCGGCTCTTTGAGACGACCGATATCGAGATGAAGCGAATGTGCTACCACTACTTGAGCTCGTATGCCCTGGCCAAACCCGATTTGTCACTGGGGATCCTTCCGCTTATTCTTGCTGATGCCCGTTCAGATGCACCAATCCTCGCTGCCCTGGCGTTGAGGAACCTGACTACGATCGCCATCAAGGAGTATGTGCATGAGTCCGTGAGACCTCTGAAGGAATCGATGCGGCATAAGGACGCTTTCCTGCGCAAGACGGCGTGTTTCGCCGTGGCGAGGGTCTACGACAAGGATCCAGGGCTCGTGAAGGAGGAGAACCTTCTAGAGGATTTGTATGAGTGTTTATCCGATGTCAACCCGACAGTTGTGGCAGCAGCAGTGACGAGCATGAACGATATCGAGGAGAAGGGACAAGAATCACTGTTAAACTTGAGTAAATCGCAGGCGTTGGGTCTTGCTGATAACCTCCCGAGATCAGATGAATGGGGACAGCGAGCTATTCTCAATTCATTGTTAGGATTTGTTCCTCAAACTCATGAAGACGCAGAGATCATGATTGATAAGATCATCTCGATGCTTCAGCATACGAATTCAGCTGTTGTCATCAATGCCCTCAAGGCATTGCTTTATTTCTTGAATTACGTTGAGGTCGTGGAGGAATATTTAACGAAGAAACTGTCGGCATCGCTCACTTCGCTATTGTCGAAGCCACCAGAGATTCAATTCCTCGCATTGAGAAACGTGATCCTTCTTATTCTAAGCAAGCCGAAGTTGATTCCCTTTGACGTTACCGCTTTCTTCATTGAGTATAACGATCCTATCTACGTCAAGGACACGAAACTTGAAATCATCTACTTGCTTGCCTCTGAATCGAACCTTGATGCTGTTTTAACAGAATTGGAAGAATATGGTACTGATGTCGATGTACAAATGTCTCGTAAGGCGATCAGGGCGCTTGGAAACCTTGCCGTGAAGCTTGACGTTGCCGCTAAGCCATGTGTCAAAGTGTTACTTAACCTTGCCAGCTCTGGTATTGATTACATTGTTCAAGAGGCGGTGATGGCTTTCAAAAACATTCTAAGGCGTTATGACACATTTGATAACATTGTTCCAGAGATCTTACGGTATAGTGATAAAGTGGAAGGTCCTGAGGCGAAGAGTGGGCTTATTTGGATTGTTGGTCAGTATTGCGAAGTGATTCCACATTCTGAGTCTGTTCTTGCAGACTTGACGTATACTTTTAAAGAAGAGCCATATGATGTTCAATTGGCTAGTTTGACGGCAGCTGTCAAGTTGTTTTTACGCAAACCGAAAGTGGGACAAAGAGTTGTCTTGGATTTACTCAAGTCTGCCACTGAGGATGTTGACCATCCAGACGTGAGAGACAGAGGGTTCTTTTATTGGCGTCTTCTCTCGTCACAGGATAAGTACCCTGGAAGTGCCAAGGAGATTGTCGATGCAGAGATCCCTCCGATCTCTAATGATAACGAACAACTCGACCCTGTTATACTCGAAGAGCTTGAGTTAAACATTGGTAATCTGGCATCGATATATTTGAAACCAGTAAATCAAGTGTTCAGATTTGCACGTCGCAAAACAATCACACGCAGTCCTGCCGCTAGAGAAAGTGCACCAACAACTACGACGACTTCTGAGGCAAGGGCACGCGGTAGTACGATGACCACGAGCTCGAGCTCGGAGACGGCTTCGATGGAGAGACACATTGACGACTACGATGTCGAGGCGACTACTGTCAAGCCGATGAAGAGACAGTCTGGGCTTGGGCGCAGGTTGACAATGGGCAAGAGCACACTCTCGAGAAAGTTGTCGATACGCGGCGCATTCAAATGAGGTTTCTGTGTGGTCGTAAACTTGGTGCCATTATACCCGGGTGTAAAGATGGCGTTTGCAGCACGTTGAAGAGAAGCGAACAAGATGTATGGCGTGCTACTTCTGCGTGTGATTTGCATGCACGGTGAGGTAGCCGGTGCTATGCTCTTTGCCCAGGGTCTTTTTGAAGGTGCAAACAGTGCAAACTCGGGTACCGGTCGCTATTGAAGTCGTATTAAGTAGACTTTTTAAGCATAGTGCTATATTATTTATCCTCGCTATCTATACCCAGGTGTCTCGGATACGAGTGCACGTGAATAAGCATATATCACCGGTGAAGTGTTGGCGGAGAAGACCGCGTATGCGGTACCGGGTGGACCCTGGGACCGTGGCAACCTCTCCTTCTACACCCACACCAGCCCATAAACCTAAGGGCCAGTTGATAGCACTTCCTGGGCCGTCTCCTACTGTAGTGAAAGGGTATTCCTCTTTGCTTTGATGACCAGCTGGTTGGCTATCCGCCCAATCCGCTTCCAACGCCCAGACATCCGGCAGCATTACGCATCTCGCATATAAAAGAGGACACCCTGGAATGGCACTTTCGAGTCTTCTAAGATCCCATTTCATTTGCATTTGTACTATGTGCTCGTGTATGTTTCTATTTTCTCTTCTCTTCCCTTCCCTCTGTATCTCTGGTTTGCTGCTTTATCTGATCAATCTGATGGTTCTTGCAGTTGCAGTTGCATTACAGTTAGCCAGCTTCTGTGTGTATGCACTCCAATGCCCGGCGCTTTGCACTTTTCGCACAATTTGCACTCTTTTGCGTGATCACTAGGATGGGTATACGATCACTAGTGGTGCTCCTTCTACTGGATAGGTACAAGACAGTGACCCATGGGTGTATAGCACTGTCTTCAAGAAGAGACCAACAGAGACAAACGTGAAAATAGAGACAAATAGAGACAAATAGGGACAAATAGAAACAAGTAGAGAGACACAGCGTGACACCCAGGAATTGGCGGAAAGAGGCAGAACGCGAGAAAATTTGCGCAAACGCTTCCGCATCGGGCAATCTCCTGTGGTCCGCGCACACCCGGTGGTATCGGTTTTATTTTTCCGGCGCCAGAGATCTCCGTTCGACAGCCCGGGCGAAGAGGCCAAAATGGCTCTTTCTGGGCAAATTGTGCAAATTGGGCAAATTGGGACAGTTCCTTCTTGTTCCCTGTGGTACCGAAGGCCCGCTGCAAGATATAAAGGCCGAGTTAAGAGAAAGAGAGGCAGAAAAAAAAAAGAAAATTTTTCTCCATATCTTTTCCATCAAGACTTGTGTGCTTCCTTTCCCCAGACACATTCCTCCTCTCATCGTTGTCACCACACAGACCTCTGTCACACATCTGCTAGTAGTTGCTTGACATCGCTACTGACACCCACAGATACATATATACACACGATGAAACTTTCCCTCTTTGTCCTGCCAGCTTTGGCTGCTGCTGCTGCCCTTCCGGAAGCTGCCATCACCGCTGCTCCTGTGCCTCTCAAGAAGCGTGAGGGTACCGAGCAGTCCAAGCTCTCCGACAAGGTTTGGATCTCCAGCAGTGGTGGTATCGTGGAGAGCATCACACCAACCGTCATTGACGGTGTCACGCTCTCCGCCTCGCCTCTTTCCGGTACCGCTTCCCTGACCAGAGTCTGGGCCTCGCTTGACGGCTCCGGTATCCCATACATCATCACCCCATCGCTTTCCGGTTCCTCTGTCATCAGCGCCTCTCCAACCCCAACTGCCTCAAACTACCCAGCTGCCGATGGCGTCCCACCGGTGCTCAGATGCTTTGGCGACAGAGTCCCAGACAAGGATGCCAAAGGTTACCCATTCTGTACCGCCCTCAACGGTACTGAGTGGGTCGTTGGACAGACCTACTGGGTCACCTGGGACCCAACCTACTTTGACTGTGACGACATCACCAAGGTCAAAATCACCCTGATGGCTTATCCACAGGTCGGTAACAGCAGTGATACAATCTTTGTCTCCGACTACGTCTCCAAGGATGACGGATACTACCCATTCCAGGTCATGTCCCACTACATCAGAAACGGTAACGGGTACGGCATGCTCACCATCACTCCTTTGGTCACCTCTACCTCCACTTGTACAAACGTCGGTACCAAGAGCGGTCCAACCATCAGAGTCATCATCTCCTCCTCTGAGGCATTGACCACCATCAGCAAGCTCCCAGCGGACAACAACCTCGACGCCAGCTCCAGCGGCTCCTCCAAGAAGAACAATGCTAAAGTCGTCGCCCCAGCTGTCATCGTCCCAGTCGTTGTTGTTATCGCAATCGCTGCGTTCGTCTTCTACTACTTGTCCAAGCAGAAGAAGAAAGCTGCTGGTAACACCGGCTCCACAACCGCTGGCGGTGCCGCTGCTGGTTCCTCCTCCGGTAACGGTGAGATCCACTTGTCTAGAACTACAACTAAGGACAATGCCTCCATCATCACCGAGGAGACGGGCCACAACCCATTCCAGGAGACATCCAGAACCGTCCTCTAAGCGACCGGATCTATTGACCTCTCCTGGAATATCTTCCTCACTTGCACTATTATGTTTATGATGATGACTTCCAAAAAGGGTACACACCTGCCAATCACTTCCCCATCCCCTTCCTATTCTTTTTTTTTCTTATTCTCCCTCTTTTATGTCTGTCTGATTATATGTTCTCACGCACATATTCCTGTCTCACACATCCTACACACTCACATATACTCACACAGACCCACCCGGTTTGACATTGCTGGAATGCTCGCCACACCCATTGCACCATAATGAGCGTGTCCATACATTATACTATGTCTTAATTTGTTTGCTACATAACTTTCTCTCTTTCTTCTTTCTTCTCGCGTTGCGCAAGTATAGGATGTTCAATGCACATGTATTCGTGCACTCTCTCTCTGTTAATTATATCTACTTGTTATAGTATGTATATACGTCTATTCTCTGAACATAGTGTAGATCTGGATAGTACATTTGTCGTACACCTCAAAGTGATTGAAGAATGTACACCTCAATTGATGTGCCTCGGATCGCATCACCGCTAGTCCTGTCAATAACGTCAAACTCTTACAGTTAAAAGAATGTGTAAACGCCGATATCGACCGGATTGCATGAAGGAAACAACCCAAGTGCGCAGGCACTTATCGGTCATACAGAAGACCCTCCACCCAGCCCGTCAGACCTCCACCATTCCCAGAGGTTACCCGGCCTTTGGTAGTTTTGAGCTGAAAAAAGAACAAAACACAGGTCCTACCCGGATTCGAACTGGGGTTGTTCGGATCAAAACCGAAAGTGATAACCACTACACTATAGGACCAGGATTTTTTACCAAAAATGCGGCCGAAAGTGGCGCTCAACAAGAATATTCCTCTCCTTGAGAATTGGAAGTGGTTTACAATTAGGAAGTATTTATGGTTAATGGTTGCCGTTGTAGTTATGTATTATCGGGTTAGTAACTTATCTGAATATCTTTCAGCTGTCTGTGTGTGATTTTAGTGCACAAATCTTAAGTTTGTCGTTGCAGCACCATTAGATCATACTTAATCTGGTCGTCGTTCACAAAGAAGAACCAAAAAGGACAGTGGTTCAAAATAGAGAGCCGTAGCTTAAGATTTTGGTATCATTTGCCTAAAGATAGAACTCATAGGGAAACATCTGGGGCTCTTCCCCATTCTTACTCCGACAATTTAAGGTTACTCCGAGCAGCTGTCATGTCAAATGTCAATGCTATTCTCCGAACCTCAAAACATCTACCGATCTCGCTTGCAAATACAAAGTAGAACCACCTCCTTACTGATCCAATCCACCTCCTTCTTATCCACTTCATCTGTCTTTCTTAGTTCATTTGGTGTGGCGCCTCCGATGTCCCCATATTCATCATAACGGCGATAATGACCGAAACGGTGCGGTGCGGCCACTCCAGTAGCAGCATACACTTTAACCGCTATCTCGTCCACTCACATGAACTTACCATCTTCATGCCCACTGTTGAGAAGCCTGTAATAGCTGAGTATGGAGGACTTTCAGCTATCTTTTAACTTCACAGAGGCATGCCCCTTGGGCCCAGTGCTCATTGTGCCCAACAAAAATGCTGTCAATCCGTGCTTGTTCGAAGCTGCTATTGGCGGTCTCTCTTGCATATTGCTCTTATTTGGAACAATACAACTGATTCAACTCATCATACGACAACCATATGGGAGTATAAG
The DNA here is from genome assembly GCA_030556625.1 of Petasospora euphorbiiphila. NCBI lineage: Eukaryota > Fungi > Ascomycota > Saccharomycetes > Phaffomycetales > Wickerhamomycetaceae > Petasospora > Petasospora euphorbiiphila. Next base: position 128,687 of record JAKTUJ010000020.1, on the reverse strand, counting down.
GATCAGTAAGGTTCCAAGGAGCGGAATATGGCGTCTTTTCTCAATACTCGTTCAAGTGGCAATCCTATGTGATTCACATAGACAGTTCTATCTCATCAATGCCATCGCTTTAGCTGTCGTTGCATTCCCACTTGCTTATTTGGATTTGTTCAAGTCACCCTATTCAAGTGGATCACTTTTGTTCTATTTGCTGTTTGAAAGTGTCTCATTTGTACTCTCTGCCTTCCAGTCTCTTTTAACGGACTACCCAATTGCACAGGGAGATGTAAGACTTTACTTGGCTGCTCTCAACTATATCAACATTTTTGCATCCAGTGCTGCGTATTTCACACCTGTAATGGAGGTTGTCCGCTATTATACAAAACTCGATTCCGTCCAGGCCAACATCTTGTCAAAACTTACACTTGTTTGGATGAATCCGCTCTTGGAGAAAGGTTATCGCAACCATGTTATCACAGAAGCTGATGTTCCGATTCCCCCGGCGTCACTTGATCCCGAGACTGGGTATCTGCAAGTGAAGAAAGTGTGGGATAAACAGACTCAGAAATCAATCTTTTTCTCGGTTGTCAAAGTCTATGGCCCTACAGTTCTCTTTGGTGCGTTTTTTGGTGCTGCGTCTGATGCTGTTAGTTTCGCCCAACCACAGATCCTGAGACTTCTCATCAGATTCTTTAACAGTGAAGAAGAAGAGCAGCCAATTATTGGATACCTGCTTGCAACAGGGCTTTTTGTCGTCTCTTTACTCGAAGTTATGTTGTACAATGAGAGTTTTATTACAGTCTACGAGGCTCTTTTGGGTACCAAAGGTGCCATGATGACTATGGTCTACCAGAAGGCCCTGACTCTGTCACCTGAGGCAAAGAAAGAACGCACGACAGGTGATATTGTGAACATCATGTCTGTTGACGTCAACAGAGTTCAAGATCTTGCCCACCAATTCCAAACCATGATCTCTCTCCCAGTGGAACTTACATTGTGCCTGCTCTCGCTTTACAACCTCCTTGGAAATGCTACTTTTGCTGGTGTTGTCGTAATGGTAATCATGGTTCCAATCAACACATTCCTCAGCCGGAAAGTCAGATCTCTTTTTAAAACTCAAATGAAGTATAAAGACGCCAGAACACAAACAACATCCGAATTGTTTTTGGGTATCAAGAGCGTCAAGCTCTATGCCATTGAAGACGCTATGCTTGAGAAACTGAGCCACGTCAGAAATGACCTAGAATTGAAAAACTTGCAAAAGATTAATGTCCTTATGTCCCTAATGATGTTCATGTGGTACTGTGTGCCATTCTTTGTCAGTTGCTCTGTCTTCACCATCTTTGCCTATACTACAAATCAACCGTTGACACCAGAAATTGCGTTCCCAGCTTTGGCACTGTTTGATATGCTCTCATCACCAATCTATTCGATCCCTAGTTTGCTCACTTCTTTGATTGAAACGTCCGTGTCATTTGATAGAATTTACAGATTCCTGACGTCTGGTGAGATAGACACAGAACTAATCCATTATCATGAAAAGGTTAAAGAAGCTGGGAAAGTCTCTGTTAAAGTTGAGAACTGCAAATTCATGTGGGAGGATGAGAAGGATAAGCCTGAGGATTATGATGAGGAAAACAGCACGTCATCATCAACAGTAGCTCTTGAGGTTGAGAAATTCGAAGCCGTCAAGGGTAAACTCACGTGCATTGTTGGAAGAGTAGGTTCTGGTAAGTCAACTTTCTTGCAGTCTATCCTCGGGTATCTGCCCACTTCAGGTCTCAATGACAAGGATCCAAGAGTGGATATTCATGGATGTATTGCCTATTGTTCACAAGTTCCTTGGATCATGAATACTACTTTCAAGGAAAACATTCTCTTTGGTCACAAGTATGAGGAGGAGTTCTATCAGAAGACCATTGATGCGTGTCAATTGTTACCAGATTTAGATATCCTTCCAGACGGTGATGAAACACATGTTGGTGAGAAGGGTATCTCTCTTTCAGGTGGTCAAAAGGCTCGACTCTGTTTGGCAAGAGCGGTGTATTCAAGAGCAGACATATATTTGTTGGATGATGTTTTGTCCGCCGTTGATGCTCAGGTTGGTAAGAATATTATTGAGAAGGTAATCAATGGACTCTTGGTCACCAAGACTATTATTTTGGCTACAAATACCATTTCTGTGTTGAGCAATTCTGAGAATATTGTGCTACTCGAAGGTGGTAAGATCGTTAGCAGTGGGAGTTACACTGAAATTATGAATTCTTCTGATTCAAAGATTGCTGCCATGATTAACGAGTTTGGTTCTGTTTCAAGCAGCGAACCAACGTCTTCTGCTCAATCAGATATCATCACCGATGCAGAGAGGCCGGTATTAGTCCGCAAATCGTCAAATGCAACATTGAGAAGAGCAAGCGATGCTCCTTTCAAACAGGTTGGTATCTTTGAGAACACCAAATCAAAGACTCAACAGGAAAAAGAGACTTCTGCCATTGGTAAAGTCGATTTGAGGGTATACAGGGAGTACGCGAAGGCTTGTGGCCTTCCTGGTGTCTGTGGTGTTGTTCTGTTTATGATACTGACACAAGTTTTCTCCATTTGCAGTAATTATTGGCTCAAAAATTGGTCAGAAGACAATGAGAGAAGCGGCGGAAATAACAATGTCCTACTTTACGTTGCTGTCTATGCCTTCTTTGGTATCGGATCAGGTTTTTTCACACTTCTTCGGTCGATTTGCTTGTGGATCTATTGTGCTCTGAGAGGATCCAAAGTACTTCATGACAGAATGGCTTTGTCTGTTGTGAGATCACCAATGTCGTTCTTTGAGACTACTCCAAATGGTAGAATCATGAACAGATTCTCATCTGATGTTAATAAGGTTGATGAGAGTCTCCCGAGATCTATGAGCATTTTTTCCTCCTCGTTGGTTAGAACTATCTTCACACTTGGTTTCATTGGAATGTCAATGCCATCTTTCCTCATTATAGTTGGTCTGCTGTCCGTCATTTACGTCTTCTATCAGAGATTCTATATTGCTACATCTAGGGACTTGAAGAGAATTGTCAATGTTTCCAGGTCACCAATATTCTCCCATTTACAAGAAACACTCTCTGGGTTTGGCACTATCCTGGCATACAAGCAACAGCCACGTTTCAGATTCATCCACATGGCAAACATCTCAGCTTATATGAAGGCTTTATACATGTTTAAGTCCCTCCAGAGATGGCTTTCTGTCAGATTGCAATTCATCGGGTCGGTGATTATCCTGACTACTGCTTCCTTGGCCGTGGTGAAACACTTGTCAGGCGGTATGGCTGGTTTGTTAATCACCTATGCACTCCAGTGCACTCATTCTCTGAGTATGATTGTGCGTATGACGGTTGAAGTGGAGACGAACCTGGTTTCAGTGGAGAGAATCCTTGATTATTGTGATTTACCATCTGAAGCTGATGAGATCACCGATGTTAGGCCTCCAGAGAACTGGCCGGCTGAAGGTAGCGTCAAGTTTGATCATTATTCAACCAGATACAGAAAGAACTTGGATTTAGTGTTGGATGATATCAATCTTGAAATCAAACCGAAAGAGAAGATCGGAATTGTGGGGAGAACAGGTGCTGGTAAGAGTACCCTATCACTTGCGTTGTTCAGAATTATTGAGCCATCGTCAGGAAGGATTATCATTGACGGTGTTGATACTTCCAAAATCGGTCTACACGACCTGAGAAGCAAACTTGCGATTATTCCACAAGATTCTCAAGCATTTGAAGGTACCATCAGGCAAAACCTGGATCCAATTGTAGCTCATACGGATGAGGAGTTATGGAGAGCTTTGGAGTTGGCTCATTTGAAAGGACACGTGCAGAGTATGGTTGAGAATGAGGAGAAGATCCCAATGGGGTTGTCATCGAAATTAACAGAAGGTGGTTCGAACTTATCAGTTGGTCAGAGACAATTATTGTGTCTTGCAAGAGCTTTGTTGAATCCATCCAAGGTGCTTGTTCTTGATGAGGCAACGGCCTCAGTTGATGTTGAGACTGACAGAATTGTTCAAGAGACAATCAGATCAGAGTTCAAGGAAAGAACTATCTTGACGATTGCTCACAGAATTGATACCGTGATGGATAGTGACAGGGTCTTGTGTCTTGATCATGGTAAGGTGAAAGAATTTGACTCACCGGAGAATCTATTGAAAAAGAAAGATGGTATTTTCTACAACCTTTGTCTTCAAGGAGGTTATTTTGCAGAAGAAGAACAAGACGCATAATGCGGTTTTGGTAAATGATCGTTAGACAAATGTATTATTATGACGTTACTAATTTATACATGGACTCAGCACCATACGTGGTAGAGTCTGTAGTAGAGTGGTTTGCTGGCTAGGATAGACTTCTCATAGATGATCTCTTGTTTGAGTAAATCCATGTCGACATGTTTTCTACCAGTGTCGATATCCATATCCTCAGCTCTGATGAAAAGTTTCCAGTTACGCTTCCAGACCTTGTGTGCAACGTAGAATGCAATGAAGATGCACAATGAGAGGAAAACAGAGAAGAAGTTTTTAGCGTCTGCTGTGGATGTTGGGAAGAGAGCAACCCAGAATTGACCCATGATCACAATGAAGTTCATAACAAATCCGTAAACAGACCCCCAAATACCAAATTGAGCAACGTATGTGAGTTCATTGGTGTCTCTACCTTGAACGAAAAGAGCTCTTCTGAATCTGATGTGGGATAAACAAATGGACATCCATGCAAAAATAGTAGAGAGACCAGAAAGAGCAGATAACCACAAGAATACTTCACTCTGCTTGTCAGATGCGGCAATGAAAGATAGCAGTCCAATGAAAAGAGTGACAAATGTCGCATAGAGTGGACGACCTGTTCTGTCGACATATGTGAGGAACATTGGCGCATGACCAACATCTGCCAGTGAGGCAAGCACTCTTGAAGAAGCATAAACCGATGAGTTAGCAACGGAGAGAATGGCCAAGAGGATGACAACGTTCATGACAGATGGAAGACCACTGATACCGGCGTTCTGAATGGCAATGACAAATGGAGAAACAGAGGCATAAGAGTCACCGTCAAGAAGTCTTGGATCGTCATATGGAACAAGACAACCAATCAAGGTTAGTGTAACGATATATACAATAGTTACAAGCCAGAATGTCTGCTTTGCGGCCCTTGGCATTGTTTTTCTTGGGTTTTCAGTCTCAGCTGCACTCATACCAATGAGTTCGGTACCGGCAAAGGAGAATGCTGCTGTAACAAAAATGGAACAGACACCTTTAAATCCGTGGGAGAATGCACCTGGACTGTGCCAATATTTACCACCGATGTAACCACCTTGTGGACCACCGCCGCAGATGAGGATGATTCCGAGGAAGAAGAACCCAAGGACTGCAAGAAGTTTAATGCAGGACAAGACAACTTCGGACTCGGCGTAGAACTTGACATCGAGCATGTTAAGAACGAATATGAAGACGTAGAAGACAACGACCCAGACATCTGCGTTAATGTCATCACGCCAATATCTGATGGTGATAGCAGCAGCGACCAGCTCCAACGGTAGCAGAATAAGCCATTGAAGACAGTAGTTCCAACCCATGGCAAACCCTAAAGACGGGTCAACGAATCTTGTAGCATAAGTTGTAAAGCCACCGGTGACAGGGAAAGTAACACAAAGCTCACCAAGGGCAATAGCAGTCGCAAACATCATTGTAGCGATGATGGTCCAACCAATGATCAAAGCTGCTGGACCACCAGTGTTGAGAGAGCCACCAGAGTTGACAAAGAGACCAGTACCTACGGACCCACCGATGGCAATCATGAGCAAGTGGCGTAGTGAGAGCTGTTTTTTCATGCTTGTGTTTGAAGAGTTGATAGCGGCTCTCTCGAGGTCTGTTAGCTCTTTTGACTCTGTCTTGGAGTAGTATGGGTCTGCCGCTGCCTGTGCTGGCTTGAAAGAGTCACGGAAACGGTTCCAGGCATTTTGGTTGTAAGTATTTGAAAGCACCTCCGTGGCTGGAGACATCAAAGAGTCTAGCTTCCAGTCAGACATCTTGTAAATGGACTTTGAGTGTGGTGTGTTGTGAGGATGTGAGTGCGTGTGGTGTCACGCAATAGGGTGAGGGTAGCTATGCAGTTAATTGAAGAGAGAAAGCAATAAAACTGCAGCCCCGGTAGAGTGAAGTGATAAGGATGAAACGAGTGACCGGTATTGAGCCAGTTCCTCCTTCGTTGAGTGTTTTGTATATGAGATATAAAATTTTATTGGGTTCTTTGTTCGCTCATCATCACCACGCTTGTTGGCTAATCCCCGGGCAGGAAAAAAAAAAGAAACGAGAAAAACTTTCACCTTTCCCCCCAGAAGTTGTTTTCTCCTGTCCACGGCCCGTTAACGGGGTCAAAAATCTGTGAATATCAAATGAGCTCTTTGGACGGTGTGTGGTGTAAACGGGGAACTACTATCACTATGTTTTGAAGTTGGAGGTCGGAGCGTACAGTGACACATACATGAGGCCAACTGGAAATCTTTGTGACTCTGATCTCTTCTCTCTTCCCGAGAGATATGTGTCCACTTCCCATACTAGTGTGAATTTCTGCTACTGTACTTAGCCATAAATACTAATGGAGCATGAGAAGAGAAGATGAAATGTACTGGAGAGCCTTAAAGCTTCCTCTTCGCTTCAACCAGGCATTCCCCTGCTTTTCAGGGGGTTCTTTGTGTCTTCTCCAAGGACCAAAGCCCCCTCGTTCTCATGTGGCCCGCACCGGCTTTGGAGAGAAATTCGCGAATTTGGAGCTGAAATCGCGAAATTCGCGAAATGTAAACAAACATTCCTTCTTTCTTTCTTTCCCTCTTCTTCCCTTGATCTTCCCTTGATCTTCCCTTCTTTAGTCGGCGGCTAATCAAAACAAGGTCGAATAACAATAGTTGAACTGTTATTAAGGAATAATGCCACCACAGTTCTTTAAGGACGCCCAGAATGGGTTGGGAAACAAGTTTGTTCCAAGAGGGTTTGCATTCAACATTGGCGGCATGGGCTCCAGTATGAGCTCAAGCGTGGGCGGCTCAACCAGTAATGCATCCAGCAGTTCTGACAATACCACTGGAGGGTCAGATGTGCATCCTCAAGCCTCGTCCACCGCTCCCTCAACATCTGGAAATTCTCATTTCTTTCTCAAGGCAAATGAGGGCGGCTGTGCTAGCATTGGAAACAATACTCATCACACGGCTATGCACACAAGTGGGAACACCGAAATCACCCACTCAGTGGTCAATGAGGACAATCTCTTGAAAGAAGTGTCAGTGAACAGTGTGGAGAGCTCCACAGATGGCTTGTCTGTGCAACTTGCAGAGCGTCCAGCGTATACCGCAGGTTATGACGAAGACGATGAGCTTCAGATTACCGACATCAGAGAAGTCACCAATCCTCCACCAATTGAGGAGCAGTCAGAAATTGAAAAAAACAGTAACTCCAATGAAACATCCAGCGATCTTTTGCTTGATGCGCTTTTCAAGTCGCAGAAGTTGTGTTCTGTATTGAAAGACAAGTTGGAATCAGCAAATACCAGGATTCATAATCAAACAGATGAGATTGAACTGAACAAGAAGTCTACACAGAGAATGAAAGATGCCGTGAAGAAACTCAGATTGTTTTTGGGAGAGTTGGAGAGCAAGATCCTGGACTTACAGAAGTCGAAAGTCTTGGATGATAAGGACATCTTACAGTTGAAAACAGACTGTCAAGATACAAAGAAGGTGATTCACGAGTATAAACAGCAAATTGCTGTGTTTCAGCAAAAAGTCGACCACCTCAAACAGCTCAAGATTGTAAGCAGCTACGAAGTGGAGAAGAAAGCTAAAGAAATCAAGAGCCTCAAAATTCAACTCGATGATACACAAGGTCTCTTGTCCGAGCAAAAGATAAGAACAGTGCAACTCGAGAATATCCTTGAGGCATCTCGCAAGGAATACGATGCAAAGGTAGAGCAATTAGTGGCCAAATATCAAGAGTTTGAAGGGACTTTGACTTCCAAGATTGATGTCAATTCCGAGATAGTAAAGACATCTTTTGCGTAAGATCAAACCAAGTGGTCTATCTACTGTTCTATGAGAATTACTAACACAAGCACAGAGAGAATTTTGATAAAGTTGGCCCTATATTGAAGGAAATCAAGGACGATATGTCTGATAAGATTAATGGCCTATCTGAACAGTGCGCCAAATACTGTGAATTTTCGAATTTTGATCGATCGTTCTTGGATTTCTAACTTCTTTACAGATTTCTCAACTCTTTACAACTTGTCAACGATGAAGTATCGTTGGGCTTCAAGACCACTACAAATGTTTGTGATGGTGCATTGAAGCAAGTGGTTGAAGATCTCAAAGGCAGTATTCACGCGGGGTCGTCCGAGATGGTTTCAGCCTATGATTCAATGAGCGTTAAGCTCGATAGCATGATGAATGGGCTTGAAGCTATATCCAAAGACGCCAAGGCGGAATCGGTCGAGTCTGTTGGTCTCTGTAAGGAACTTATCCGGAACGTATCTGAACTTGATAAGGGTATCAAGGATCAAAATGACAAAATTGCTCAATCCAACGATTGGAGATCCAAGAATGAAATCTTGAAGTCCCAATGTGATGCATTGGCTGCGTCTCTTAACGTGAGTCAAGCGGAGAATGAATCGATTCAACGGGAGTTAGAGAACTTGAAAGAAGAAATGAAATCTGTTGAGCAGTCAAAGGACACATCTAGTGAAGAGCTCAAAAGACTCAAGTGTCAGTTGGAATCCAAGAGCGCTGCTTTGAAGGCTTCCGAAGAAAAGGTTAGCAAATGCAAATCCAGCTGCGATAGCAAGTTGAGAACACAGGCAGAACTTTACAAAATGGTGTCTGAAGAGAGGGATAAGATAAGAAATGATTTGGAATTGGCGAAAGGGAGGATCCTTGAGTTGCAGAATGAAATGATGGAGAAGCATAAGGTTCAATTGGCGCAGGAACAAGCACAGCAGGCAATAGTCAAAGAGAGTTCAGAGAAGGGTAAGACTCTTGCAGCACTTGTGAACGAGAATTCGGCATTGAGGAAGAAGGTGGAAGAACTCCAAGAAGCCCTGCAGAAACAAGACACCTCCATCACGGATCTCAGTGATATTGTCTTGCCAAAGGCTATTACTGTAAAGTCTCAGACACCTGCTTCAAAATCATCGAAAAATGCATCCCAGAAGAAGCAAATGAAATCACTTCCAAAGCGTAGAATGCTTCTTGATGACACTGATGAAAAGCTTATCTTTGACGATTTTGATCTTGACAATCTTGTCGATGCCCCACCTGTTATGCCAAAGAGATACACCAAGCGGAAGAAAGTCATTGGGCATACATGATTCGATCAATTGCTACGGCACTCGCAATAAACATTAATTCATTCATCATCTCATAATCATGTCTTGTATGACTGATCTAGTTTTTCGTTTCCTTGTTAATCTCCTCCATGATCTCCTCGACGCTCAAGTAGTGCATCATCTTGACGGGTGTTTTCTGTCCCGATCTGTCAATGTGCAAAACAGGCACGTCAAAGCAATAAGCATCGTACCATTTCTTATTCTTCGGATCCATGATATCGACATATGACATGTCGATCTTTCCTTTTAGTTCGTCTTTGGATAGAACATCCGCGAGGACTGCTTTAGCCTTGTCACAGAGGGAACAATCGGCTTTAGAATAAAGCGTAAGGGAAACTTTGTTCAGTGCATTAGGTGTCGTTGAAAAGCATCTTGCTGTGATGGGAACAAAAGACAGAGATCTCAATGATGTTCGAAGCATCTTTCCAAACAGTAGAGTCAATTGGTTGTGAAACTGGTGTGTAAGACTCTTTCAAGTCATGAGTAGATCAGAAATCGGTCGATTTTCGGTCAAAAGCACCCGCAAAGAGCGTGTGACCTCCCCACCACGCACAACATGCAATTATTTGGTCGGTGTTTAGATCAGCTTTTACATTCGGATTCCTTCGCAAGATCTTGTTAAAACATGTCATTAATAAATAAATTACTAGAGAAGGAACCTAAAACGAATATCCCTGTCGTCTTTAGGATTTTCGTTCTCCTTAGATTCAACTTCTTCCCCGATCTTGATCTTCTCAGCCAGAAGCCGCTCTCTTTTCTTGTTCATTCTGTGACAATTCCACATTGTAGCAATCACAAGTGGGAATGCAACGCATGTGAGTGATAGGGCAATCTTGAGACCCTTGAGGTATCTGGGAGCTGTATCTGCGGTGTAAATCTGACCTGCCAGTACACCAGCACAACTACCGACTGATGTGATCATTCCTCCCATGGTGGCACGTTTGTAGTGTCCTGCATTGTTGTTGTTTGCCCACATGATACTCAAGGCTGAACACACGTAGATTCCAATACCAATCATCATGCACCCAAAGTATCTTGCACCAAGCACAGGTGAGGCGACGAGGACAATGTAGCCTAGAAGCTCGAAGGCAAGACCACCAAGAAGGAAACCACCACGATGACGGTACTTGTCTGATAAGTATCCCACAAGGACAAATGAAATTAGTGCAACTGCATAGAATGGGATAGTCAGCAGTTGTGTCTCGTATTTGTTGTAACCCATTCCTCTGATGATGGAAGGAAGGAAAGTGGAAATACCAAAAAGTGTCAGATCGACACAGAATTCGTAGCAGTTGATCATAATGTTGTTGATATCGAGTAAACTGCGCTTCACCTCCGACCAAGCAAACTTCTCATCCTGGTAGAAGTCCGGGTATGACGAGAGTCTGATCTTTAGCACTTCTCTCTCCTTTGCATTCAACCACCAGACCGTTGTCAGTTGGTTCGGTAGCATAATAAAGAGCACTGGGCATGAGATAATAGTGAGAGCACCTTCGATTGCAAATAACCATCTCCAACCTTCCCAGCCATGCGCATTGATCTTTATCAGTCCATAAGCGAGAAGACCACCAAATGCACCTGCCAGGGCAGCAGCACTGAAAACAGCAGAACATCTTTTGGCCATCTCCTGCCTCGTATATAGCATGCCCAAGTAGACGTTAATCATTGGCATGATACCTGATTCGAAGAAACCAAGAAGCATTCTGCATGTCAATAGCGAGTGGTACCCTGTGACGAAGGAAGTACAAAGACAAACGATTCCAAAGCAGAGCATCAGCGTTGTCAATGAGAATTTAATTCCAACGTATTTGAGAGCAAGTGCAAATGGTGTTTCAAAGACAACATATGTGACAAAGAGTAACGAGACTGCATTACCGTATTCGTTGCCAGTGAGGCCCAGGTCTTCGGACATGCCTGCAGCCTCGGCGTTACCAATGTTGGATTTGTCGAGGTTGGAGAAGAGGTAGCAGAGGCAAATGCATGGGATGATGATATAGTCGAACTTTCTGAGGACTTGTGCTTCAACAATTTTAAACGCTGGGTCATTTACATCGAGACCCGGTTCGGGTGTTCCTTGGTGTTCTTTGGAGATGATGGAGGCCTCATCCAGTACCTGTGAATTCATTGCGTGATGGGATTAGTGATAACAAAAAGCACAATGTGTAGTTGAAGTGCAAAAGGAAATAGAGGCAAAAAATACAAAGAACTAAGCTGAATCGGATGAGCGTGTTATAGACTCTGGTGTGGTGGTGTGAGTCAGTAGGTCTGTTGATGGTGGGCTCAGCTCGTATAGGGTGTATATGACCGCCCAAAAGCAGCCAACGAAGAAGGCTGAGGTATGGAACGACGCAAACGTGACTAAAAAGCAACGATTGGGGAAGATCAGACGTTGTTAAAACCTGTGATACGGAATTACTAGAGCAATGATACTCAGATGATGAGTGAGAGATTCCCGCTAAAAAAAAAGGTGCCACTGCTGTGTGACTGTGACTGTGTGCCAGACCCGCACGAGGATCGAGTCACTCACAAAACTTTTCGGTCTCCTTCTGGAGCTAAAGCTGGAGTTCCAAAGTCCGCACAGTGGACTCTGCCAACAGTTCATACTGTGATAGAGTCTTGAACGAGCATTCTAACCCTCATGAAAGAACACTTCTGCATTGCTATCTCTATCCAGAGAAACAGATAAGTGTTTATACTTAGCGGGGAGACACTATTGCAACGTAACGCTTGTTAGGTCCGTAAAGTAAGTAAGCGGTAGCGGTAGTGTGCCTCTACCGGTATCTAACAGTTTTCGCGAAATTTTCGTTTTTGCCGCCGGCGAAATATTATATTATGGGTGCTGTCCCTACCAGATCTGATATATGCTGATATAAGCCGCCACCTCTCGTCTCGGAGTGGTCGTTTCGGCAAGTCTGGTGGGTTGTTCTCCCTTGTGGGTCCTTGTGTGTTGATTGGTTGGATATTGTACAGAGGTTTTCCTTTGGTGACCTGGGTATTAGCGACGTAAATTCAGTCCAGTTTGGACGTTGCATATAGCCCCGCTCACTGCGAAGCCATCATCATCAATGATCATCATCATCTCGTGAGGCTCTATCTCTCCGCGCCATTGTGCCGGCGGTAATTCGCTCTCGCTCCGTGAAGACTATCAAATACACTTCTCTCGGGTATTGGGGGGAAGTTTAAATTAGGGTCTACAGTAGATGTTTCAGACTCTGCACAGGTGACCAAACCACGCGAGCATGGACGATAACGAAATCAGAGAGAGATTACTGTAGCTGTAAGTAAGATGGCGCGAGCAAGGCCGCCTCGTTACAAGAAAAGGCCGATAGTCCGACAATTACCGTTCTCCTCTTATCCGAATTCTCCAGACGTGATTTGGAGAACCCAGAGTATTCGACTTCTGAAACACGAATGGCGCTAAAGGACGGCTTTTTTTTGTTTTTTTGTTTCCCTATTGTGGACCTAAATGCGGAGGATTTAGTGAGATGGAATGGCTGAGAGAGCCATGCAGTCTTGGGGTGTTAGCAGGATATCGGAGATTTTTCTATAGCACGAGCGGATCCGCCTTTGGGTTATCACTGAGATACCATCGCACCTTGCACAATATTGATATCATAAGTGATGTTATCAATCTTTAATGAACCTGTAGACTATCCCTGTCGGTCGCAGTCTGCTGATCATGCGCTAAGATATCCGGAAAGACTGTCTGTGGAAAAGCCCGATACCGCGCCGAAAGGCACGTCGGCGATCCACAAACCCCGCTGCCGCCCCAATGATCAATCCCACCACGGTAAAAATACTGTTTTTACCGATTTTTCCGGTCTCAAGTTTTACAATATACCAGGAAAGTTTACAATGGACACAAACCTGTGATTTCCAATCCCCCAATGGTGACTTGCTGGGTTAATCTCGAGGTTTTTGCTTGATCCAATTCATCGCATGCGCCTCCTCGGTCCGCAAAGCATTTGCCCATTTCTTATCACCGGAACTTTAGCACTTCAGGTGCTCAATTTCATGCATCTTTATCAAGTGTGTTTCTGATATGCGAGCTCAGATTGCCCACCAAATGAAACGGCGTCTTGAGATAACACACTGTGATTTGCAGTCTCCACCCACTGCCAGATAATGCATTTCGCAGAGAGCAGGCGTATTGGATATGTACAACTTGTGGCAACAAGTACATGCAAACATGGACTGAGCCACACGCGTGACTGAAATAACAGCTCCCGATCTCCAAGTATTTCCAGTCCCTGGGTTGTGGGCATGGTGCTGATCCACAGTTCTCGTCATACTCAGTTCCCCATGGCTAACTCTTTTGTATATAAACTGGCTTTCCCCCTTATTATCAACATTTGCCAAGCATCTGGCAACCAAGACTTTTCTTCAAGTAAGGGGCTTATTGTTTCAAACACTATTATCGATCTGCTGTTAGCCTTGGCATCCGTCAAAGCTTACCTCTTAGTTCTTGGTATTATACACTCTATACGAAACAATAAGAATATCCACGCAAAACTATGGCAGACGAAAAGCACACTAGCGTCAGTAAAGCTGATGCTATCATCAAGGATGAGTCCTATGAAATGGCTGGTTTCACTTCCCATGAAACCTCATCGTTTGAAAGAGAGGAAATTGGGGTGCCAGTTTGGGATGAGGAAACTGCAAGAACTTACTACAGTTCGCTTGACCCCATTTTTGCTGATTACTTGCTTGAGAAAACTGGTCACGGTACCACTTTGGATGACAAGGATCATCTCACTCCAGATTTGCTTTACTTGCTGGACAAGTTGGCAAAGATGACTGACGAGAGGGCCATTGAGATTTTCGAACTGGTCATTGACAATCATTTGAATGATTCCAACTTCCCTGCTAATGATTGGACTTTTATCAACAGTGTTGTCAAAGGTGAAGTCGATCCTTCTGAGGACCCATTCTTGTCTTTCAAAATCAGAGTTGATGCTGTTTTGTACTACTATCACTCTGTTTACCCAGAAGTCCGTTCCGTTACTGAAGTGTTCAACGATCCTGAGGAACCAGTTGAGACTATAAGATCCTATGTCCTTGCCATTATTTGGGTTATTATTGCCTCTGGTGTTAATGAGTTCTTCTACCATAGACGTCCTTCTATTGTTCTTTCTTCTCCTGTTGTTTCCATCCTGATGTATCCATGTGGTAAAGCCTGGGAATTTGTCATGCCAAACGTCCACATTCCATGGTTTGGTGGGAAGAGAGTTCCTCTTAACCCAGGTCCTTACTCATTCAAGGAACAAATGTTTGCTACAATTATGACTGGTGTTTCTGGAACTACTGTTTATGTCTCTTCTAACATCATCAGTCAAAAGATTTTCTACGGTAATGATTGGGCCACTGCCGGTTACCAGATTCTACTTATTTTATCCACACAGTGTCTTGGTCTTTCTTTTGCTGGTATCATGAGAAAGTTTGTCATTTACCCAGAGAGAACCATGTGGCCAACCCAGTTGCCATCCATTGCCTTGAACAGAGCGTTGTTGAAACCAGAAAGAAAGGAATCGATCTATGGCTGGACCATCTCCAAGTACAAATTCTTCTGGATTACTTTCTTTGGAATGTTTGCATACTTCTGGCTTCCAGATTTTATCTTCCAGGCACTTTCTACATTCAATTGGATGACTTGGATTGCTCCAAACAACTTCAACTTGGCAACTGTTACTGGAACTGGTGGTGGACTTGGTCTTAACCCTATTCCAACATTTGATTGGAATGCTATAACTTATATTTTCAACCCCCTCGCTACTCCAGTCATAACTGTCATGAACTTGTTCTTTGGTGCATTTATTGGTTTCTTCATTATCCTTGGTATCTACTACCAGAACATCAAGTGGACTGCATACCTGCCAATTAACTCTAATGGGATTTTCACCAACACAGCTGAGTCCTTTGAAGTTACAAACATCTTAACAAATGGTCTTTTTGATGCGAAGAAGTACCAACAATACTCGCCACCTTTCTACAGTGCTGCCAACCTGGTTGTCTATGGTGCATTCTTTTTGGTTTATCCTTTGTCCTTCTTCTACAATTCTTTCAAAGAGTGGAGAACCGTTTCTGATGCCTTCAAATTGGTGTATCACGAAGCACTTGAGTCATTCAGCAATTTCAGCATCAAGACTATTTTCTCTCGGGAAACAAACACATATATCAAGTTCAATGATGCTCATTCCAGAATGATGTCCAAGTACAAGGAAGTTCCAGATTGGTACTACCTCATCATTCTTATTATTTCTTTTGTCCTTGCTGTTGCTTGTGTTGAGGCATATCCAGAGACAAAGACACCAGTCTGGGGTTTGTTTTTCGTTATTGCGATCAACTTCGTCTTCTTGATCCCATTCACTATCTTGCTTGCTGTTACCGGTGTCCAGTTGGGTCTTAATGTCCTTGTCGAGCTCATCATTGGTTATGCACTCCAAGGAAATGGTATTGCCCTGATGACGTTGAAGGCATATGGTTACAATATCGACGGTCAGGCTGATTCTTTCATTTCTTCATTGAAAGTCGGTCATTATGCCAAGCTTCCACCAAGAGCGGTTTTCAGAGCCCAGATCATTGGTGTTCTTATCCAGTCTTTTGTCACACTTGCGGTTGTTAACTGGTCCTTATCCAACATTGACGGTTTCTGTGATCTCGACCAACCTCAGAAGTTCAGTTGTCCAAATGACAGAACTTTCTACGCTGCATCTGTTCAGTGGGGTGTTATCGGTCCAAAGCTTGTCTTCTCCTCTATCTACCCACAACTACAATGGTGTTTCCTTATTGGTTTCCTCGTTGCCCTCTTCTTTGTCGGTATGAAGTACTTCTTTGAGAACAAGAAATGGTATGGCGTATTCAACCTCTTTGAGCCAACCTTGTTCATCATGGGTATTCTCAACGTCTATGCGCCATATAACTTGGGTTTCGTCATTCCTGGTGTCTACGTCTCCCTCGCATTCATGTGGTACATCAAGAAGAGATACTTGTCCTGGTTCGAGAAGTATAACTATGTCCTGTCTGCTGGTTTGAACGCCGCCGTTGCCTTCTCTGCTGTGATCATCTTCTTCACCGTTCAGTACCACCCTGTGACCATCGACTGGTGGGGAAACAACGTCCCATATGCAGGCATTGACGGTGGTGTTGGACAACAGGCCTTGTACGACGTCACCCAAACTCCAAGAGGGTACTTCGGTCCAGAGATGGGTCACTACCCAGAGCCTTGATTTTCAATCTCGATTTTGTCCTTTCCTTTCACTCTTTTAAATCTTTAATATTTTTGTTCTTGTATATTGACGACTATCACCTTCCATTCGTTTTATCTATAGAGAGGTCCAGAGTACTTTAAGTAGAACAGTATCATAGCTGCGCCTAATAATAGATCCCTAACACAAGAAGCCGAAACTGTTGATCTAAGTCCTAACGCCGTTTGAGGTCCACGTTTTTGTGGTGGGGAAATAGAATATTACGTCATCGTACCGCGCGATCGGAAAGTGGCCCTTACCAACTCTCCAAGCCAAAAAAGACCAAAAGCCAAAGAAGATATTTTATGATTAAAAAGGGGGATCATCCCTCTTCATCACTCGCCATTGTTAGCTCATCTGTCACACTTTGACGCCGTTGACACGATATTACGGCTCCTATTGAGAAGGATTTTTTTGTGGTGGGACCCTGCATCGGCAACAGATCTCATATCGGGCTTCTTTTAGGCGCAACGCACACACACTGAGGCTGGCTCTTCACTTGGAACTTGCAATCATCGGCCACCCTTTACGCGACTACAACCATCCCGCCACACGTTTCGGTGCGGATAAACCCACAGAGTGTTGGTGTATCGGGCGGTTCATCATAGAAGAGTTCATTGTTATCACAAGATTTGTCTCCTGGAAATTCACACCTTAGCCGCCCTTCTGTTTGTCCGCTATCACACGACCAAACCAGTCTTAGCATTATCAGCAACACACGCCATCAACATCAGCGGCACCGGCAACAACACATACACATAGAAACGACTGATGGACCAAACCAGGGTTTTCTCCGGGGGCTTCTTCAAGTCGCTGAAAGGTTCGTTCAAGTCGCCGAACAGCGATCGAGACAAGATTGATGAAACGGCCATTACCGCTGACACCGCCAAGCAGCAGCTCATCAACGACCTCAAAAGAGGTTCGCCGTCGCAGCGTGCCAGGGCGGCAGAGCTTCTTGCTGACAGCCTTTATGACGTTTCTCCAAACAGTATACCGGACATCTGGTACTGTGCTAAGGACATGATCTCACCGAATGCTCAACATCAAGTACGACAAGCTGCACTGAAGCTCTTGTGTCAGTGTGCATCTCTCCCGTCAGATGACCCTGAGCCGAGATATACTTACTTCAGTGATGCCTTGGTCAACTGCCACTTCACAAAGGATAAAGTCGACGCTGACTTCCCGCAATTCTTGAACATTATAAAAATCTTGACCGATGGCGGCTACTTCATCCAGCACTACCAAGACTCCTTTAAGAAACCGTTGCTCGAGTGGTTTGTTAGTGCATTGACACCAACAGAGATGGCAAAGAGCAAGAATTCTATGGAGCTTTTCTCGTTCATAATCGAGTGTATCAAGGCTGGCTTGTTCAACACTGATGACGACCCTGAAGAGATTGCAGTACACACAAAAGAACTCTTGTCGATCACCATCAAGCTCGCTTTGAAAACGTCTGATAGAGATATCTTGGAGGCGTGTATTCAACTCATTGACAAGATCATCACCAATCAGACAATCCCAGAATCCATGATCTATGAAACACTAGAGATAATTTGTGGTGCTGCCATCTTGGACTTAAGTTTCTTCGACTTGGGTACTGTGAGTGTTATGGATTTGATCAACAGAACGGAGTCAACAGTAGTGTTTTCAACCTTGTTTGACATTATGCTTTGCAAGGAATCCAAAGGAGAAAAGAACGTCAATGCCTCCATTGGCGCGCTTAAGATCATGGGCTTCTTGTTCCCAAAGTTTTCTTATCAAATCAGCACGGACACCTTGTTGAAGACTCTCACTGAACTCGTTTCCTGGAACAGACCTAACTTGAACATTGCAATTCTTACATTTATCAATGAGACACTCCTTGATGGACTGACTCTTGACCAAATTGGAACAACGCAATGGGATTCAGATGATGTTTCTGTCTTGGCTCTCTTATCGCAAATATCGACAAAGCTCACGAGAGAAGATGAATTTGATCGTTACAGGCTTGTGTTGATTCAACTTCAAGGTCTAATCGAATCTTCCAGATATCCCGGTACAACTAAGAAGCTAATTGAGTTTTTCATGGCCAACTCTAAGCATCTATCCACAAAGGCGTGTAATGATGTGTTGAGATTTTATTCGATGGAGAACTTGTGTTCTCCTTTGAATCCAGATTGGAAGCAGAACTTTGAGACAATTCTCAATCGTTTCTTCTATGATGACTCTATTGATCTCACAGTAAGACTCGTTTGTGTCAGATTGATGCTTGATGTTTTCAATTCTACCTTACTACTCAAAAATGATGAGGCTTCATTAGCTGTTTCAGAATTCCTATTCAAAGCGTTGACTCTAGAAACAACCACTGAGGTCGTTAAGGAGTTCACAGGTCATTTGGTTAATACTCTACCAACCATTCCAGACTCGCTATACCAGAGCCTTATTGACTGCTACTTTCATCCAAAGTTGGGTCTTGCTCAGAAGCGCAGATCAAGTTTGGCAGTTGTACTATCTGCTGTGGATAGGGGTGTGGATGGCGTGACGTTTTCTGAGAGTACTGCCATTGAAGTCACTAAAGTATTTGTGACGGTGTTTGCCCGTTGCTTAGTCTCAGATGGTCCCAAGGCTTCCATGACTTACAATATCTTGATCGACATTACCAATTATGCACTAGCAAAAAAGAACGTTGAAGTATTGCTCATTACGTCCAGACTCTTTACCAGAATAAGGGCATCTTCTACTAAGCAAGTGTACTTGACAAACCCAACTGATATTGATGGTTTATCGGCTGCCTTTGCCAGAAACTTGAATTTGCGTAAAGTCAGAGAAACCAACGTTGCCAATTTGAGTCTTGACGAACAGTGGACATACCCAGAGGAAATTGAATACATTCCAGAAGACACTTTGGATAAACCTGCTACAAACTTGACAATTGTGGATTACAACTCAAACAAACTTGAGACGAACCCTGCTATTGACGTGGAGAAGTGGTTGACGATTGTGATCCAGATTTTGGAAACTTGTCCACATTGGGAAGTTTATTCTTTTATCTACGCCCACTTCTGTCCTCAGCTTTCCAATATCACTCTTTTTGAGTCATGTGAACAAGGGATCAGAAGATACAGATCTCTTGTATGTGACCAATTGCAGTTGAAATTGCCAGGTTCGTTGAAGATTCCAGCAAACATGAACAAGCAGGACTTGCAAGTTGCTATTGTGAGAAACTTCACACCATTGGTTTCATACAGTGGTATATTCTCTAAGCAAGATGAGGATGAGATTATCAGTGCATTGCTTGTTGGGTTGTCATCCTGGGAAAAGACTGCTGTTCCATGTATCCACATTTTGACTGTATGCTGCTATGAATTGCCCCTATCGATCAAGAAATTCATGTCTGCAATATTGACAAAGCTTCAGACCAGAATATCGAGTGCATTTGCTAGTGCACATATCTTGGAGTTCTTGTTGTCTCTTTCTTATATTCCATCATTAACGTCCAATTTCACTGTTGACGAGTTCAAGAGAGCATTCGGTATCACTTTCAAGTTGATTCAGTATGCGCATGAGATCAGTGAGTTGAAGGAGAATCAACACCAGGGTATAATGGTGCATGGTGAAGAGTATGCCGCAGATGTTATGCCATCGACTGAATCATTAGAAATTACGCCGGTTATTTCCATGTATCTCTTGTCCCTTTCCTATGATGTTATTGCCAACTGGTTTTTGAACATGAGACTTAATGACAGGAGAAAGCTATCTTCTTTCATCATGAAGAACTTGATCATTTCACAAAGTAATCGTGGATCGGAGATTAACAACCAAAACATGTCGTTCTTGGATCTTATTACTCGTTTCACTTATTCTGATCTGGAGTTGAAATTCAGTCCTATCAACCCAGAAAAGTTTGGCGATGATGTCACTGTGTTGAGTTCAAAATGGGTTTATGGTAACAGTATTGTTTGGATCGAGACCGACTCCAAGACTGGAGATTCTGTTGTTTCCGTTCGGAGAGCTTCTGGATCTATCGTGTTCCGCATCACACCTGATGAATCGATGATTCCATTGTACACCAACCAACTTCACTCGAGAGATGATGACGATTTGTTCACTGCTAACTACATTCTCTTACAACTAATCATGCACCCTGATCCAACACTTTCAGTTAAGCCAATTCCTATTCCGGATGATGTATCATTTACAAGATCTATTGCAAATTTTGACAGAATACCTGTTGTCGGGTTCCATAAGATTGGATTGCTTTATATTGGATCTAATCAGACTACCGAGCATGAAATTTTGGGCAACAGTGCTGGATCTGCAGACTTTGATAAGTTTTTGAACAAGTTTGGAAGAGCGATAAAGTTGAAAGGTTGCAAGAGTTTCTACGTTGGTGGTCTTGACACTGAAACTGATGCAGATGGTGAGATTGCATATGGCTGGAATGACAAGATTCTTCAGTTGATATTCCACACCACGACTTTGATGCCTACCAACAAGGAAGATCCGCAATTTTCTGCCAAGAAGAGACACGTTGGGAACAACTATGTCAACATTTTCTTTGATGAATCTGGCCTACCGTTTGATTTCAATGTCATCAAGTCACAATTCAACTTCATGAACATTGTGATATCCCCACATAGTATTTCATTTGACAAGTCTTCAATGGAGAAGAGTCATATCAAGAAGTATAAGGTCAAAGTATACCGCAGATCTGGTGTTCCTGGATTGTTTGCTACATGTCATTTCAAGATCATATCTGAGGAGAACTTGCCAACATTTGTTCGTACTCTGGCACTTGTTGCAGATCAATTTGCACAAGTATGGCACTCAAACGGCAACTATGCCTCGAATTGGTCACATAGAATGAGACAAATCCTACAGATCAAGGAGAAGGCATTAAAGATACAAGAGGAATTGAAGACGCAATTGCATGATGAAGATGTCAAGCAAAAGACAAGTTCAGGACAGGGATTCCTTGCACAAATCTCATCGCACTCTAATAGTGATGGACTAAAGAGAAACAATAGTGTTTCCAGACCTACAAATACCAATCAGTACGAGTTCACCGATGACGATGAGAACACCATTTTCAAGAACTTGGAGTTTACATCATTTACGAAATGACTCATGTTAATCTAATGAATAATTGAGTATTAGTTTTTTCCATTGTATGCCAATCCAGATGAATATTTAACGTTCGAATTCAATCAAATAAATAGAGTGTAGATGTATAAACAATGTAAGACAACCCTAACCAAGAAAACATACAAACCGCGCGGGCGCCATCTCTCCAATTTTTTCAATTTTTATTTAATGCACCCATGAAAAGCGTGTCATGCAAAATGTGACAAAAAAAATCTTGAACGGAGATTATTTGTGCTTTCTGTCAGCAGCCATCTTGTTCAAAGCAGAACCGTACTTGAACCACTCAATCTGCTCGGAGTTGTAAGTGTGGGACAATGGAGTCTCCCAAGCCTCACCCTCCTTTGGATGCACTCTGAGTGTAACGTTCTTACCTGGGGCAAGCTCCTTAAGACCAAGAATGTCAACGGTGTCGTTGAAGTTGATCTTGTCGTAAGCCTCTGGCTCGACAAAGTTCAATGGGAGAAGACCCTGTTTCTTCAAGTTGGTCTCGTGGATACGGGCAAAGGACTTGGTAATGATAGCGAAACCACCGAGGAATCTTGGCTCCAAGGCAGCGTGTTCTCTGGAGGAACCTTCACCAAAGTTCTCACCACCGACAACGACCCACTTGATACCAGCGTCTCTGTAGGCACGGGCAGTGTCTGGGACACCAGAAACCTCATTGGTGTACAAGTTTCTGACGGTGTTGGCCTTACCGTTCTCAGCATTGATAGCACCAATCATGTAGTTGTTGGAGATGTTCTCCAAGTGACCACGGTACTTCAACCATGGACCGGCCATAGAAATGTGGTCAGTGGTGGTCTTACCGACAGACTTGATCAAGATTGGCATGTTGAGACCATCCTTACCATCCCATGGCTTGAATGGAGTCAACTTCTGCAAACGGTCAGAGTCTGGGGCAATGATGACCTCAACAGAAGCACGGTCAGCTGGTGGAGCCTGGTAGGTGTTCTGACCTGGGTCGTAACCTCTAACTGGGAGAGGCTGTCCTGAAGGTGGCTTCAACTTGAACTCTTTACCGTCAGCACCAACAAGTGTGTCGGTGATTGGGTTGAATCTCAAGTCACCTGCAATAGCGTAGGCGGTGACAAGCTCTGGGGATGCAACAAAGGCGTGTGTGTCTGGGTTACCATCGTTTCTGGCAGTGAAGTTTCTGTTGTAAGAGGAGACAATGGTGTTCTTGTCACCCTTCTTGATGTCGCGACGGTCCCACTGACCGATACATGGGCCACAGGCGTTAGCCAAGACGATACCACCAAACTCCTGGAAGGTTGCGAGCTGGCCGTCTCTCTCGATAGTGGCTCTAATCTGCTCGGAACCTGGGGTAACGGTGTAGATGGACTTAGCCTTGAGGCCGTGCTCGGCAGCGTCCTTGATGATCGAAGCGGATCTGGTCATGTCCTCGTAGGAGGAGTTGGTACAAGAACCAATCAAACCAACCTTGACCTCCAATGGCCAGTCGTTCTTGATGGCGGTCTCCTTCATCTTGGAGACTGGGGTAGCCAAATCTGGGGTGAATGGACCGTTGATGTGTGGCTCCAATGTGTTCAAGTCAATCTCAATGACCTCATCGTACTCACATCCCTCATCGGCCTTGAGGAAGTCCTTGTTGTACAAGGATGCGAACTCGGCAATCTTGTGACGGCCCGTGGCGTTCAAGTACTCCACCATCGACTTGTTGAATGGGAAGACGGAGGTGGTGGCACCGATCTCGGCACCCATATTACAGATAGTGCCCATACCGGTACACGAGAAGGTCTCGACACCTTCACCAAAGTACTCGACAATCTTACCTGTACCACCCTTGACGGTGGTGATACCAGCGAGCTTGAGGATAATGTCCTTTGGCGAGGCCCAGCCGTTCATCTTACCTGTGAGCTTGACACCGAGGTACTTTGGAGCCTTCAACTCCCATGGGAGGTCGGCCATGACGTCGACAGCGTCAGCACCACCGACACCAATGGCGAGCTGGCCGAGACCACCAGCGTTAGGCGTGTGCGAGTCTGTACCAATGATAAGTGCACCTGGGAAGGCGTAGTTCTCCAAGACGATCTGGTGGATGATACCGGAACCTGGCTTCCAGAAACCAATGTTATACTTGGCGGTGGCCGTGGCCAAAAAGTCGTAAACCTCCTTGTTGAGACTGATGGCACGGGCCAAGTCCTTGGCGCCACCAACCTGGGCCTGGATCAAATGGTCACAGTGGACTGTTGTTGGCGTGGCGACGGAGGGCATACCAGCGGACATGAACTGGAGGATGGCCATCTGCGCGGTGGCATCCTGACAGGCGACACGGTCTGGTCTGAGCTTGAGGTAGGAGACACCTCTCTCAATCTCCTGTCCGTGCGGGTCGTCGAGGTGACCGTAGAGGATCTTCTCTGCGTATGTGAGCGGTCTTTTGAGTCTCTCCTTGACAATCTCCACGTTCGCAAGCTGCTTCTTGTAGGCAATGAAGGAGTGGTCCTCGAGCAGGTTCTGGCCAACCTTGGAGTCTCTGGTGAGCGCAGCGACGGTGGCGAGGCCGCGCTTGGCGGTCTTGAGCGAGTTGCGGGCAGCCAACATCGTTTCTTATGTGCTGTTGTTAGCTGAATTTATCTTGGAAGAGAGAAGCGCCCAGGTGGTGGTGTGAGCGGAAGGTTCTGGGGCTGCTCTTGATATATATACGCTATAAGCTGCGGGCGGCTACTGGCAGGAGGGAAGCCCTCCGGTAGGGGCCGCATCGAGGGTCATTCGCACTGCGATGAGTTGCGTTTTGGGGGGTTTCTGTGTTAGCTGAGGATTGCGGAGATGGCGGGTTTCCCTTGTTATTAAGCTTAGGGGTTGTGCTAATTGTTCTATGTTAATTGTATATAATGAAATGTGCAAATTTAACACTTTTGTAACCGCCAATGGCGCCAAATCATCCCGGTGTCAGCTGCTCTGCGCCGGCGCTGATTGGCTGCGCGCCGTCGGAGCCTCCCGGTTTCGCGGGTCCCCACGAGCGCAGCCGAGATGGCGGGGCGCCGGGCCGAGGTCGGCAAAGGCCCTCAGTTGACATTTCGCGGCGCGCTGATTGGCCGGCGCCGCTGCTGTGGAGGAGTCCGGCTACATTTAGCAGTGACAGATTGGTGCTGATTGTTGATCACATTGAGGTTATTCATATATCTTATATTCTATATTGTCTATATATTGTCTATATATTATCTATTATCCATTATATTATGTGTCATATTATCGATCTATTATCTATTATCTATTATCTATTATCTATTATCTATTATCTATCACCAACGCTAATATCAATATTCAATATCTCCTCCGGGTCATCGCTTCCCTGCTGGATCAACGGCTCTTAATTTCTCTTTAAATGCCGCCATCGAGAATCGAACTTGGCTCCGATATCTGTCGTGTGGTGTCTACCGCTGTTTCTCAGCCGCCAACCAGCTGTCAAAGTGTTGGTACTAAATGCATAACAAAGAATACATCTAGCATTAGAAAACAGAAAAGTGTATAGTATATAGAAGACCTAGCACATCACTCTGTAAAGCTTGTACCACCACGGACTGGCCGCAAACCGCTCGTTCTCGTAGATAATCTCCTGCTTGAGCAAGTCGATGTCAAAGTGCTTTCGACCAGTATCAACATCAATCTCCTCAGCATTGATCATCACGATCCAGTTCCGCTTGTAGATCTTGTGCCCAAAGTACAGCACGATGAAGATCACAAGCGACAAAAAAATCTCAAAGAAGGCCTTAGCGTCCGCCCTCGCCGTCGGGAACAGTGCAACCCAGAATTGTCCCATGATGATCAAAAAATTCATTACAATACCATGGATCGACCCCCATATCCCCAGAGGTGCCACATAAGTCAACTCGTCGTTGGTTCTCCCTTGCACTTTGAGTGCCTGCTGGAACCGCACGTGCGCAAGACAGATGCCAATCCAGGCAAATAACGTCGAAAGAGACGTGATTGCAGAAAGCCAGGTAAACACCTCGGACTCTTTATCAGACGTGGCAACAAATGCAATGAGTCCAAACACAAACGTCACCATGTTGGCCACCAATGGACGACCAGTTCTATCAACGTAGGAAAGGAATGATGGCGCATGTCCAATATCACCTAACGATGCGAGAACACGAGACGTGGCATAAACACACGAGTTCGACACAGACAGGATCGCAAAGAGAATAACGACATTCATCAACGATGGAAGACCTCTTATACCGGCGTTCTGGATCGAAATGACAAATGGCGACACAGCAGCATAAGTTGTGCCAGTGGTAAGCAACGGCTCGTCATATGGAACAAGACACCCAATCAGAATCAGCATCAACACATAGGAAAGTGTTATAACCCAAAAAGTACGCTTCGTCGCCCTAGGGATCATCGAGTGTGGATCTTCAGTCTCGGCACAACACATACCAATGATCTCTGCTCCAGAGAAGGAAAACGCAGCAGTGACAAAGACTGAACAAACACCTTTGAACCCATTGGAAAAAGCACCAGGATGATGCCAGTATTTGCCCCCAATATACCCTCCCTGAGGTCCACCACCGCATATCAGCACAATCCCGAGAATGAAGAAGCCAGCAATGGCAAGCAATTTGACAATACCAAATAACACCTCTGATTCGGCAAAATGGCGCACGTGAAGCATGTTTAAGACAAAGATCACAACGTAAAAGACAGCAACCCATATATCTGCATTCAGATCTTGTCTCCAGTACTCTATAGTGATAGCTGCAGCGACGAGTGTCAAGGGTAATGCCACAATCCACTGCACGGCGTAGATCCAACCCAACGCAAACCCAAATGATGGGTCAATGAATCTTGTAGCGTGTGTGATGAACCCACCGGTGACTGGGAATGCAACACATAGCTCCGCTAATGCCATCAACGTCGTAAAGATCATCGTGGCGATAATACACCATCCAATGACAAGCGACGCTGGTCCACCCGTTGTAAGTGCACTGCCAGAGTTGACAAAGAGACCTGTTCCGATAGTGGCACCAATGGCAATCATCAAGAGGTGTCGCAGTTTCAACTGCTGTTTAAGTTGTGATTTTGACGAGTTGATCGCTGCTCTTTGCACATCTGTTAATTCCTTATCGTCAACTTTGACTTGAAGTTTGGAGACAAAGACATTTGAAGGTGAGTATTCCTCCTCTTCTTTTGCACGCTTGAAAGAGTTCTTGAAACGGTCCCACGGTGAGGTCTGTATGTCAGAGACACTCGAAGAGAATGGATCGGTAGGTCCCATCTTTGTGGAGCAACACCAACAGCACACACCCGAGACTTAGTACTCACACCCGGTAACGGCGAGAGATGAATGTGATAACAAGAAGGGCAGCGTGCGTGGTATATGTAGCTAGATGGAGAATGTGTGACTACTCCGCCACTCGCACCAGGAGAATGTGGGTCTGTGTGTGTCTGTTTCAGAGGTGGACCTCTGTGGGTTGACAAAGAAGTTCATTCATGCTGCTGCGGCTGATTTCTCAGCTTTCTTCAACGGTTTTATGCATTGAGACGCCGTTTAAATGGGCAGAAAAACTCGCCGGACTCGCAAAGATGTCTGCTCCCCGGCATCTGTGTATACACTAGCTATCACATATATCTATATCTTGTTCTCTCCCCCCGCTAGTAGGTCTTTAAGCTGTGGCGTTGTCTCGAGACATGTTGTTATCTCCCCAAAAGGGGCCAAACGCTAAGAAAAAAACGGCGGACCAATCACCGTTAATCACACCCAAATCTCAGCAGATGCACAAACAAACGCACAAGACCGCATGAGCCCGGGAAGTGAGGGGCCTCGAGGCTCGTATCGATCGATGCTCGGCCTTGTCCATCCAGCATTCTCGCTGTATGCTGCGCAAAGCTGACGGGTGGACCATCATACTGTGACAACTGTTCACTTGGAAAGGACACTTTGTCGATTCGCTAATACAACTGTCTGCTTCGCTTTGGTGTACGGAATGTCCTTGCCCTAGTAAAATCGGCGCGCATCAAACAGCTGCATATCCACCTTGTAAAGGAATGCATATCATATCCAGCTAAATGTGGCGGTGGACTAGATCTGGTGACTCAAAGAGCTCACGGGAATAAAATCGAATCGTGTATCATGCGTATATACAAAATTATCTCAGACTTCTCTGCTCCGTGCTCTAGAAAACGAGAGATCGGAATAAGCTGGAAGATCAGCGTAGGAGAGAAGGAGTTTTGAAGCAAGAAAGAAAGAGAGAGAGAAAAAAAAAACTGGAAGAAACCAACAGCTTAGAAGGTAAGCAACGAAATCAAAAGAAAAAGAAAGAAAAAATCACCTTAGAAGAAAAGGAAATAAGTCAACAGAAGCAACGTGCTGCTAATAGAAAGCTTGGAACCTGCACCTTCGTAAGTCGAAACACCGCCTTGAGAACCAGCGCCCTCACCAGAGCCTGATCCAGAAGTACCAGTAACGATAGACGCTGTCACGGTTGTAGAACCTTCCTGTGCAGCTGGAGTAGTAGTAACAGCTGGGGCGTTCTGAGATGCAGCACCCTCTGGAGAAGTAACAGTGCTAGTGAGTTCAACAAAAGTGGTGTACTCGCTAACAACACCAGCAGATGTCGTAGCGATAACAGCAACACCTGTGGTAACAACACTCTCAGAGCAAACGTCACCAGAACAAGAAGTCACAGTAATAACCGTCGTCGATGGTGAAGAAGCAGCCTTCTCAGACTGCAATGGAGCATTAGTAGTCTGCTCGTTAGCATGGCCCGCAGAAGTAGAAGGAACCACGGCAACACCAGTGGTAACGACCTTCTCTGTGCAGACATCACCAGCGCAAGATGTCACGGTAACAACAGTTGTCGTCGTGGAAGCTGCTGGTGCTGCTGTGCCTGATGTCAATGTCGCAACAGTAGACGCCTGCTTCTCTGAAGCGGCGGTCTCGGAGGACAATGGACAATATGTAGTGTACACCGTAGTCACACCAGAGGATGTCGTTGTCACAACAGTCACACCAGTGGTGACAGCCTCCTCGGTACAAACATCATCGGAACAAGATGTCAATGTCACAACTGTGGACGATGGCTTGTCTGTAGTGGCCTCTGAGGACAATGGACAGTATGTCGTGTAAACCGTAGTCACACCGGAGGATGTCGTTGTCACAACAGTCACTCCTGTGGTAACAGGAACTTCTGTGCAAACAGTCTCCGAACAGGATGTTACCGTCACAACAGTGGTTGAAACATCATTCTCAGTGGTCGTGGAAACAAGCTGTGACTGCTGGGAGGATTCAATACTGCTTGGTTGTACTTCAGATGAAACCTCACCTGGGGCAACATCAGCAGAGCTCGAAACGGATGAAGAGGTGCTCTCACAAACGTAGTCTGGGTTTGGAAGAGTCAGGTACTTGGTGTACTGCGCAACACCGTTGTTAGAAACAACAACCGTGTTAACAGTCCACTGTGGGCCTGTAAGTGCAGCCGTACCCTGGTAACTCGTCACCGTGATCGTCGTAGAACCAAGGTTCTTCGTGTAAGTCACCCAGTCATCTGGGTTGATAGTTGCAGCTTCACAAGCTTGAGATGTGATAGACGATGGCTCAGAAGTACTGGATGTAGAGACTGGAGCTTCGCTAGATGAACTCGTCTCACATACGTAGTCTGGGTTTGGAAGAGTGAGGTACTTGGTGTACTGTGCAACACCGTTGTTGGAAACAACAACTGTGTTAACAGTCCACTGTGGACCAGTAAGAGCAGCAGTTCCCTGATAGCTTGTAACTGTGATCGTCGTAGAACCAAGGTTCTTCGTGTAAGTCACCCAGTCATCAGGGTTGATGGTTGCAGGTTCACAAGCCTCTGGCGTGATTGACGATGGTTCAGAAGTACTGGATGAAGGAACGGTAACTTCACTAGATTCTGCATCAGCAGAGGACGAACTCGTTTCACAGACGTAGTCTGGGTTTGGAAGAGTCAGGTACTTAGTGTACTGTGCAACACCATTGTTAGAAACAACAACGGTGTTAACAGTCCACTGTGGACCAGTGAGAATGGCTGTACCCAAGTAGCTTGTAACCGTGATCGTGGTAGAACCAAGGTTCTTCGTGTAAGTCACCCAGTCATCAGGATTGATGGTTGCAGGTTCACAAGCCTCTGACGTGATAGATGATGGCTCAGAAGAACTGGATGTAGAGACTGGAGCTTCGCTAGATGAACTCGTCTCACAGACGTAGTCTGGGTTTGGAAGAGTCAGGTACTTGGTGTACTGTGCAACACCGTTGTTAGAAACGACAACAGTGTTAACAGTCCACTGTGGTCCGGTGAGGACAGCTGTACCCTGGTAACTCGTCACCGTGATCGTCGTAGAACCAAGATTCTTCGTGTATGTCACCCAGTCATCTGGATTAATAGTTGCAGGTTCACAAGCCTCTGACGTAATTGAAGAAGGTTCAGATGTGCTGGATGTAGACTCTGCAACCGATGAACTAGAGGAAGGAACAACTTGAGGTTCAGACGACGAGCTTTCAGCGGAAGATGTACTCTCACAGACGTAGTCTGGGTTTGGAAGAGTCAGGTACTTGGTGTACTGTGCAACACCGTTGTTAGAAACGACAACAGTATTGACGGTCCACTGTGGTCCAGTAAGAACCTGTGTTCCCTTGTAACTGGTCACTGTGATCTTTGTGGTACCAAGGTTCTTCGTGTATGTAACCCAGTCATCCGGATTGATCGTAGCGGCCTCACATGCTGAAGAAGACTCAGCTGTGATTGAGGATGGCTCAGAACTGGAGGAAGATGAGGTCTCAGCAGGCACAGAAGACGATGATGATGACTCAGCTTCAGACGACGAGCTCTCTGCAGAGGATGTGCTCTCACAGACGTAGTCTGGGTTTGGAAGAGTCAGGTACTTGGTGTACTGTGCAACACCGTTGTTAGAAACGACAACAGTATTGACGGTCCACTGTGGTCCAGTAAGAACCTGTGTTCCCTTGTAACTGGTCACTGTGATCTTTGTGGTACCAAGGTTCTTCGTGTATGTAACCCAGTCATCCGGATTGATCGTAGCGGCCTCACATGCTGCGGAAGACTCAGCAGTGATTGACGATGGCTCGGAGCTGGAGGAAGATGAGGTCTCAGCAGGCACAGAAGACGATGATGATGACTCAGCTTCAGACGACGAGCTCTCTGCAGAGGATGTGCTCTCACAGACGTAGTCTGGGTTTGGAAGAGTCAGGTACTTGGTGTACTGCGCAACACCGTTGTTAGAAACAACAACCGTGTTAACAGTCCACTGTGGTCCAGTGAGGACAGCTGTACCCTGGTAACTCGTCACCGTGATCGTCGTAGAACCAAGGTTCTTCGTGTAGGTCACCCAGTCGGCTGGATTGATAGAAGCAACTTCACATGCTGCGGAAGACTCAGCAGTGATTGAGGATGGCTCAGAGCTGGAGGAAGATGAGGTCTCAGCAGGCACAGAAGACGATGATGATGACTCAGCTTCAGACGACGAGCTCTCTGCAGAGGATGTGCTCTCACAGACGTAGTCTGGGTTTGGAAGAGTCAGGTACTTGGTGTACTGCGCAACACCGTTGTTAGAAACAACAACCGTGTTAACAGTCCACTGTGGTCCAGTGAGGACAGCTGTACCCTGGTAACTCGTCACCGTGATCGTCGTAGAACCAAGGTTCTTCGTGTAGGTCACCCAGTCAGCTGGATTGATAGAAGCAACTTCACATGCTGCGGAAGACTCAGCAGTGATCGACGATGGCTCAGAGCTAGAGGAGGAAGATGCATCAGCAGTAATTGTGTCAGAAAGATCAAAATCAATTGTAGCTCTCTTTATCAGCTTCTTGCCATCACTAGATGTGATCTCAACGTGTGCATCCGTGGTAAAGGCGGAACCTGATAGGATAGAGGCGTCCAACTTGAGAACAAGTGTGTCCGTGCTATCGATAGCAAAGTCGACAGAGACAGTTACTGTATCGTCCGACACAGAAATCTCGGAATCAGCCGACTTGTCACCAGCACTTGTAGACACGGAACAATCATCATACTTGAAATTGGTTCCGACTCTGTTAAATGTTACACTAACAGATGACCAAGTACCAAGTTCTCCAGGAATCTGAAGAGTCCAGAATGGTGATCCACCGTTGTAATTACCAGAAAGAGTTGGGGCATACGTGGACGAAGGCTCAGCAGATGAAGACTCAGAACTAGAACTGGAAGCAGCAGACGAAGATGAGGTCTCCACAGCCACAGATGACGATGAAGATGACTCAGCTTCAGAAGACGAGCTCACAACGGAAGAGGATGTAGGCTCGCAGACGTAGTCTGGGTTTGGAAGAGTCAACAACTTAGTGTATTGCGCAACACCATTGTTAGAAACAACAACCGTGTTAACAGTCCACTGTGGTCCGGTGAGAACCTGTGTTCCCTTGTAGCTGGTCACTGTGATCTTTGTGGTACCAAGGTTCTTCGTGTATGTAACCCAGTCATCCGGATTGATCGTAGCGGCCTCACATGCTGAAGAAGACTCAGCTGTGATTGAGGATGGCTCAGAACTGGAGGAAGCCTCACTGGAACTAGAGCTAGCAGAAGAAGATGAGGTCTCGGCGGCCACAGACGACGACGATGATGACTCAGCTGATGAAGACGAGCTCTCGGCAGAGGATGTACTCTCACAGACGTAGTCTGGGTTTGGAAGAGTTAGGAACTTCGTGTACTGTGCAACACCATTGTTAGAAACGACAACCGTGTTAACAGTCCACTGTGGTCCAGTAAGAACCTGTGTTCCCTTGTAACTGGTCACTGTGATCTTTGTGGTACCAAGATTCTTCGTGTAGGTAACCCAGTCATCCGGATTGATCGTAGCGGCCTCGCATGCTGCAGAAGACTCAGAAGTGATTGAGGATGGCTCAGAACTGGATGAAGCCTCACTGGATGACTCACTGGAGGAAGCCTCACTGGAACTAGAGCTAGCAGAAGAAGATGAGGTCTCGGCGGCAACAGACGACGACGATGATGACTCAGCTTCAGAAGACGAGCTCTCGGCAGAGGATGTACTCTCACAAACGTAGTCTGGGTTTGGAAGCGTCAAGAACTTGGTGTACTGTGCAACACCATTGTTAGAAACGACAACCGTGTTAACAGTCCACTGTGGTCCGGTAAGAACCTGTGTGCCCTTGTAACTGGTCACTGTGATCTTTGTGGTACCAAGGTTCTTTGTGTATGTAACCCAGTCATCTGGGTTGATCGTGGCGGCTTCACATGCTGCTGAAGACTCAGCAGTGATTGATGATGGCTCAGAACTGGAGGAGGACTCAGCAGATGAAGACTCGGAACTAGAACTGGAAGCAGCTGATGACGATGAGGTCTCAACGGCAGCAGACGACGACGATGAGGTCTCGGCGGCAACAGACGACGACGATGATGACTCAGCTTCAGAAGACGAGCTCTCGGCAGAGGATGTACTCTCACAGACGTAGTCTGGGTTTGGAAGAGTTAGGAACTTCGTGTACTGCGCAACACCATTGTTAGAAACGACAACCGTGTTAACAGTCCACTGTGGTCCGGTAAGAACCTGTGTGCCCTTGTAACTGGTCACTGTGATCTTTGTGGTACCAAGGTTCTTCGTGTAGGTAACCCAGTCATCCGGATTGATCGTAGCGGCTTCACATGCTGCAGAAGACTCAGAAGTGATTGAGGATGGCTCAGAACTGGAGGAAGCCTCACTGGATGACTCACTGGAGGAAGCCTCACTGGAACTAGAGCTAGCAGAAGAAGATGAGGTCTCGGCAGCCACAGACGACGACGATGATGACTCAGCTGATGAAGACGAGCTCTCGGCAGAGGATGTACTCTCACAAACGTAGTCTGGGTTTGGAAGAGTCAAGAACTTAGTGTATTGCGCAACACCATTGTTAGAAACAACAACCGTGTTAACAGTCCACTGTGGTCCGGTAAGAACCTGTGTTCCCTTGTAGCTGGTCACTGTAATCTTTGTGGTACCAAGGTTCTTTGTGTATGTAACCCAGTCATCCGGATTGATCGTGGCAGCCTCACATGCTGCAGAAGACTCGGCTGTGATTGAGGATGGCTCAGAACTGGAGGAGGATGAGATCTCAGCTTCGGAACTCACAGCAGATGATGAAGAGGAAGATGCATCTGCAGTGATTGTGTCAGAGAAATCGTAACCAAAGGTCTCCCTCTTGACCAACTTCTTGCCGTCAATGGTTGTAATCTCAACATGCGCATTAGAGGTAAAGGCGGAACCTGATAGGATAGAAGTGTCCAACTTAATGACAAGCGTGTCCGTGCTATCGATAGCAAAGTCGACAGAGACAGACACAGTATCGTCCGACACAGAAATCTCGGAATCAGCCGACTTGTCACCAGCACTTGTAGACACGGAACAATCATCATACTTGAAATTGGTTCCGGCTCTCTTGAAGGTTACAGTAACAGATGACCAAGTGCCAATTTCTCCAGGGACCTGAAGAGTCCAGAATGGTGATCCACCATTGTAATTACCTGAGAGAGTTGGGCTAGCGGTAGATGAAGCCTCAGCCGATGAAGACTCAGAACTAGAACTGGAAGGAGTCGACGAAGATGAGGTCTCAACAGGCACAGACGACGATGATGACTCAGCCTCGGATGATGAGCTCACAACAGAGGATGATGTAGCATCACAGGAGTAGTCTGGGTTTGGAAGAGTCAGGAACTTGGTGTACTGTGCAACACCGTTGTTAGAAACGACAACAGTGTTAACAGTCCACTGTGGGCCAGTGAGAATAGCTGTACCCTGGTAACTCGTAACCGTAATAGTGGTGGAACCAAGGTTCTTCTCGTAAGTCACCCAGTCAGCTGGGTTGATCGAGGCAGGCTCACAAGCTGCAGACGACTCAGCGGCGACTGATGAAGAGGTCTCAACAGGCACAGACGAGGATGATGACTCAGCTTCGAAAGACGAGCTCACAACAGAGGATGATGTAGCATCACAGGAGTAGTCTGGGTTTGGAAGAGTCAAGAACTTGGTGTACTGAGCAACACCGTTGTTAGAAACGACAACAGTGTTAACAGTCCACTGTGGGCCAGTGAGAATAGCTGTACCCTGGTAACTCGTTACCGTAATCGTGGTGGAACCAAGGTTCTTCTCGTAAGTCACCCAGTCAGCCGGGTTGATCGAGGCAGGCTCACAAGCTGCAGAAGACTCAGCGGCAGCTGATGATGATGTCTCCACAGCCGCGGAAGATGAGGAGGTCTCGACAGGCACTGACGATGATGATGCCT
This sequence comes from Petasospora euphorbiiphila, assembly GCA_030556625.1. NCBI lineage: Eukaryota > Fungi > Ascomycota > Saccharomycetes > Phaffomycetales > Wickerhamomycetaceae > Petasospora > Petasospora euphorbiiphila. The sequence continues at coordinate 93,695 of JAKTUJ010000020.1, read as the reverse complement.
CAGCCTCAGCAGACGAGCTCACAACAGAGGATGGTGTAGCATCACAGGAGTAGTCTGGGTTTGGAAGAGTCAAGAACTTGGTGTACTGTGCAACACCGTTGTTAGAAACGACAACAGTGTTGACGGTCCACTGTGGGCCAGTGAGAATAGCTGTACCCTGGTAACTCGTAACCGTAATTGTGGTAGAACCAAGGTTCTTCTCGTAAGTCACCCAGTCAGCTGGGTTGATCGAAGCAGGCTCACAAGCTGCAGAAGACTCAGCGGCAGCTGATGATGATGTCTCCACAACCACAGAAGACGACGAGGTCTCAACAACTGCAGGAGGAGAGGATGAGGTCTCGGCTTCAGATGGTGGGCTCACAGCCGAGGATGATGTAGCATCACACGAGTAGTCTGGGTTTGGAAGAGTCAGGAACTTGGTGTACTGTGCAACACCGTTGTTAGAAACGACAACAGTATTGACGGTCCACTGTGGACCAGTGAGAATAGCTGTACCCTGGTAACTCGTAACCGTAATTGTGGTAGAACCGAGGTTCTTCTCGTAAGTCACCCAGTCAGCTGGGTTGATCGAAGCAACTTCACAGGGCTCCGTATTGGAGCCTGACTGTGCTAGTGCTGAACCAACCGCACCAGCGATCAGTGCAAGGAAAGAAAGCTGCATCGTTGGGGTATCGACTAGGAGGTGAAGAAGGCATCATAACAATCTCACATCAATTGGAGGCAGACCGGGTACTATCGCCATTTATAACAATTGGATGCCCTGGCTGAAAATGGAGGAGAGTTCAGTGGAAACCACGAAAAGGTACTTTACGCCAGGGTGTTTTTCTGTATGCATCACACGCGTGAGCCTGCAGGTATACTAGGCCGCTCGTTCCGAAAGCCCACGCGAGAAAGGATGAGCACTAAGCACTAAGCACTAAGCACCGGCCTAGGAGTCCCAACTCTGGAGTATAAGGGGCAGTGTTGTTGTCAATAACCGGTTTTCTGCAATTGGTGGGTTTACGTTCCCTTGCGTTGAATTGTTACGACAAGCTTATACGGGATGTTAATTTTTAAATAGACGAACGAAGAGGATCAAAAATATAATAAATAAAGTCTCGCAAATAAGTAGTTTGAGCTGCAGGTGGCTTCTAGTTGATCGTCGCAATTATATGGGTCGTTGAGTCACTAGTTCCGGCTCGATCAATGATGATTGCCTGTTCATGGACGATCGGATGAAGAGTGCAGCAGGTTTGTAACGCTAACTAATAGTGATTGGCTGTTGCTTTTATCAGGCATTGGAAACGAAAAAACATGTAGGTCCGGAACATTCATCTCCGAATATATCATATAGCATGTGTATTCTTTGTGCTAGAATAGGGCACAAATATGGGAAAGAATCATCGGACCTACACAAGCTCCTCCCGCATGAAGTATACTGACTTGTTCAGCTAGAGGTTTTTAGTATTTACATGTGCATCGATAGGGAATCCATGGATTCTTTCAAAGCGTAAGGCTCCATGAAAACCCAAAATAGAGAGAACACCTCGTAATTCTTGGACTCACAGCTCTATAGGCACCTTCTGGGTAACGCGATCGCTATGCGTGGCTTTATCTCGATCATCAGTCCCCAATTTGACCTGCGCAGCCGTATGCAAACTCTAAAGCTCGTTTCCAGGAGTGCATTCTACCCGTTTTCGGCTGATCAACATTGCACATCCTTATTCACCACACATGCAGGAATCCGGCTGTTTAAAATGTTCCAAACAAGGTGCAATCGTCTATTCAACTGTCTGTTGGCAACTACCGCCACTATGTGATATACGCTGTCGCCTAATCCGTTTACGTCTGCGCTCCTGACTCCGACATAAGCATAACGCCAGGAAGAACCAGTTGGAACACAAAAATGGGAACTCGTGTAGAAATGCCGGCAAAGAAGTATGGAAGACGAATGATGGATTTCATATAACCGTTCCATACTGCCGAGATTTAAGGTGAAGATGTTGTGTAAGATGTCTATGCAGGCGCCTGCAAGATGCACTGCACTATTAGTTAAACCGAGTTTTGTTTTTATGGTGGGCGAGTTGAAAACTCTTTTCAGAGTGCCTATACCCGAGGACTTTGCAGACGAGCATTCAAAGAATCGGCAACACATGTGCTGCTATGAACAGAACAAACTTTTAGGAAGCTTGGACTTTTGCACATTCTCCATAAAGATTTGTGTTGATCTATGGATGTTCATAGACCGGACCTTAGGGCTTTGAGACGGTAGAGTGCCAAAGCATGCAATGCAGGATGTCGCCTGCGTGTAGGATCGCATGTAGTTAAGGAGACTCCCCTCGCGATTCATCACCCGGTCTAGGTCGTCGACTCGCCTTTGTTTTAGCCAATCGTGACAACTTGTATCAATTCTAGCATAACGTCCCCGGCAGTGATTCGTCAGTTAGAGGGGACTTTTTCCAAAGGTGTGTCTCCTTTTCTGGGAAGTACTGAGTTGTGGGTAAAGGATGGTGCTATTCTTAACGTGGTTGTGCATGATTGATATATAGGCGCACATTCACTTGTAGTTGTTTATGCCATGTCGTTTGCCAGTTGGTCGCCCTTTGGCTTTCTCCCTTTTGTGAATTATGTCGCTTTTGTGTTTCCAGATAATCCATAAGGCTCGCAGCGACTAGTGGATAATTATTTGACCTCGCTCACGAGACAAACGCTCAGTTTAATTACCCAGCAACATCACTGAGTAAGAGAAACAGGAATCCTGAGGGCCTGTTAATCTTAGTTAGTCGTGAGGCGGCGAGAGGTGGGGAGAGGCGGCGAGAGAGAAGTTTCGTTGTAGAAGATTGAGGCACTGAGAGGTGGGATACGGAGGGATCAGGAAGCTTGAAGGCGGGTATTCAAAACTTGAGTCAAAATCTTGAATACGTTAACATTATGATTGAATGTTCAATTCAGGTCTAGACTTGACGTTTGAAGAAGATTCAACACGCCAGAAAAAGGAACCCCATTCCAACCACGAGAGAAGTAATGGTTTACGATTTACGATCGACACAGGAATAGTAGATGGGCTTGACATCCTATTAATCCTGCCCAAAGCGTTACACGCCATATCCCTAATACTCTTAGAGTAAGGTTGATTATTGCGATTGTATAGAATCAATACCAGCATTACTAGAGCATTGCATGTCTCGGACTCGTTGGACTTTGTAGTCCTTTGTCCTGTTCGATGTTCGGTGTTACTGATATCATCAGCTTCTTTGAGATGCGTTGTCTACCATCTAAGATAAAACTGTGGGATATTCATGGAGATATACCAAAGAAAATTAGATCACCAATTGATCTGAACTGTGAACCTAAATGATAGATTTATACATGAAATGTGAAGAGAGGAGTCATCAGCCTAAGGTGATAGTTCGCGATTTTTTCCTGACTTGTGGCTTTTCTGTTGCCGTATATGCGGAAGGCTCGTAGATCATGTCCCTTGCGGCACTAGACTAGTCCTTGGTTGAAGCTCTAAGAGCCAACTAGGTGAGCGGAAGGGGGAAGTGGGCACTGGGAAGGGAGAAGGGGTTCAAATATTACAGACTTACAGGCCCGCCGCCTGTTCCGCGCAATTACCAGCTATATTTCCTGTGAGATAGTGTAGTCTCTATGTCGCTTTAATCTATGTCCTATGTCCCTCTAATACCCAGTCCCTCGTTGCAGATTTCGACCTCAAGTGCGCTTACACGGAAGGCAAAAGAAGGCTTTACTAAGAGTTTACTCTGTCTTCAAACCAGCCTACAACAAGGACGAAACATTCTGCTCGACATACATATAACAGGCGTTGCAGTTTTGATGTACTGTTTACAAAAATCAGAAATTGTTAGCTACTTTCAGAAGGTCATCCTCTCGTCCTGCAATTTTTGTCACGGCTGACATCGGGTGTACGCGGGAATTAAAGCCAACCCAACCTCAAACACCCGCCCTTGTAGTCTAGGGCTCTAGAACACAGTCGCTGTGGGCCCAATACCTTCCTCTTTACCGACGTCGGTTCCGATATACATACCTAACATATGAAGAAAGGCATTCCATAATGCCATAGCTTGACGTGTATCTCCTACAAGTGGCGCATAAAGGCATAAAGGGCCAAGGCCCAAAGGAGTCAATGACTTAGCGGGGATGAGGGGGCTTTACTATTTTACTGTGTTTCCCTTTTTGGTCAAATCCAATATGAAAAGTCATGATGATCTTTTTCCCGATCGTACTATAGGAATATCTAAAACACATCGCAAATCAATCAAAGCACGTACTCTTCCCATGATGTTCTCTAGAGTCTAGACGACAAAGCTCAATTTCAGTTGGAAAAAGAGGGGCTTAGTGTTGCAACGGCAGTCAAATAGCTATTTGTTATGTTTTCCTGTGAGTTAAAGGCGACAAACAAGCCGTTGCTCCATTGCGTCGCGAGTTGAAGTCCCGAATCCCGAAAGCCTGGAGGCTGGAAGTTCCAGAATCCAGTCTTGAGTCTTGCCCATAGCCCATAGCCCATAGCCCGTAGCGGCGTAGCCTGTGGCTGTCCCTGCAGTATGCTCTCTTGAAATGCTGGTAGCTGTACATGGATCTCAGGGGTCAGCCGCAGCTTTCAGTCTTCGGTTCTAACCTGAGCTTAAGAGTTACTTTTCTCGGACACATTGGCGCAATTTTTCGGAAAAAAAAAGAAGAATGGCATTTGCCTGATATACTAATACTGTGGCAAGTGATGAGAACACCTCAGCAGGCTAAACGTATATATCATGCCAATTTTCATTATTGAGAGACATTTTGGTGGCGGACAAAGTGCGAACGCTGTTCCTGGAAAAGGAAAGGCTTATGTTCTCTCTGTATCTTATGGATCTAACGAGGGAGGGCAGAGGGCCGACGGCCGACGGCCACATGTAATTCGGTCGGTTCAATGTTCCTTGTCAAGACTCAAGACTCAAACCGCTGGTACATGCGCGTCCCTTTTGCTTGTGGGCCGTGGCGGTGAAAAAATTGTCAGTACGTAAATGCCCGTTCATGCATATTAGAGCAATGGCACGTCAACTTTTTAGTATTAACCAAGGGAAAAACACCGCTTCCATCAAGACTATAAACTTGTATATTTACCTTATATGAGAACTGAGAGGCAAGGTGTACTTGATTCTTCCTGAGAACAGTCAATATAGTTCCTATTCTTGAAAATATTCCCCCTCCTTCGCTACCACGAGCTGCAATCCTGCCGGATTTGCTCTGGGCGCTGCCGGATTTCCTGCACACCCGAATTTCGGACTTTCAGTTAAGTGCCCATAAGTCGTAAATAATTTGGACTTTAAGCATATAGAGATGCAGCTAAACTTTTCTGGACTTGGGATATCCTCTTTGAGCAAAGGTCTAAACGCTATAACAAAACATATACACCTGGTTTGGGTATGTACAAGCATGTTCCTGGCTTATCAATTAAATGCGAGCGGATAGGTACAACGGACGTGCTTGGATGTGAGTTAGATAAGGTGAATACAACGGCTTCATTAACGTGATTGAGTAAGATGGTACTGTAGTAAAAAAATATGCTGTGCTTGTTCACTGTCTCAAGAAAAGCACTCTCAGGGAACAGCTAGAACTTCGAAAGTCGGCAATTTCAAGGTTTCATTGTGGCTTCTCATCGTCCTCATCCTCAAAGATAGACATGGGGGCTGGGGGACAAGTAGAATCTCTTCTATCTTAGAAACCAGTCCCTATACTACTGCCTATTTGCTGCGTATCTACCATTCTATGTAAGACTAGAAAATAATTTTCATTTGATGTGGGGTTGAATCTGACAATGACATCATTAGAGCAATGAGCATGGCTGGGTATTTGGCGACCATGATGCCATGATGCCATACCAAGAAACAGCAGGAATGTTGTGATGAGTCTTATCAAGGTGCAACTGTCGATAATAGGAACATCTCACACTCGTTGCGGTTCCCTGCTAAATCAACTAATAGAATAATACAAGTAATGACCATCTCGCCATCATCAATGCTAAACAACCATAATTTGTTACTCCTGATGTAGTCATCAATCAGATTGCTGAAGTCGAGTTCTGAACAGCTGCGCCTTAAATATTTCATCTTAGAAGTAGAAAACAAGCTTTTCTAGAATTTAAAGTCATACTTCCACAAGCTTTTGTGCCAGACTCCCGTCCCATTCCAATGAATCATGCAGGACCGTGACTAGATTACATTGTAGATGCAGATACTGTGAAATATGAGTCGCGATGTGGGGGACACGTGATAAGGTCGCTGGGCGCTTATGTCCACTTCTTCATCCAAGTTTGATCCAACACAAGTACCATGTCGAATCAATTGCAGTTATGATGATCAATAGCTAGAATTGTGAGTGGATCAATGAACGCTTCTGTTTGAGCTAGCATAATCTCTCCTGCATTAGCTACTAGCATAAATTCAGTGCTCCCCAAAGGCCCTCTCTAAGGTATAGAGTGAGAATTTGGTGCAAGCAATACATTGCAAGGATAGGTCTTACCAAGACTATTTCTTCATAAAATTTATTTGTTCATCTCTGTGTCGCTCCAAAATCTGGGTGCTCTGTATTTTGTTATTCTGATTATCTCGATAGTCTTCTGTTAAGTCTTGGCCTTGGGGGTGTTTTCAAGGGAACAGTCCACCACTCTTGGAATGCTATCCATATTTGATAGGCTGCTTGTTTCACGATTCTAAACTTTAAAATCAGTAATCTTAAACAAATACAATAACATGTGATAGATGAACCAGATAGGAACGGTTCAATGAATTTTTCATTGTGGCACTTGTCGTATTGAGCGAAACACGCTGTCCCGTGTATTGTCGTAGAAATATAAGCGTTGAGACAATGGACATGGTCGTCGTGACGATATTCAGTATGTAACTACAGCCAACCAGAGAGCCAGCAATTGCCGAGCCCACTCTTCACTGATGGATTTATCTCGAATGGTTTCTGCGAATCCTGTGATGGCTAAAGAAGATCCAAGATCTGCTGGAGCAGTTAGCCGCATGGTGCCTTACCCAACAAACTCAAATACCCGTTCATGCATACTAGGTCAACCGTAAAAGATAGGCTAAGGTTTTAGAGCAAAACACACGGCCCCTTCAAGCGAGGTTGTACCGTTGTAAACGTGATTCTAAACCTGTATCTTCTTGATGAAAACTAAGAAGAGAAGAATTTAGCTGTTGTTGATTATCTCTAATAGCTGGCACCGTAGTCCCCGCAATTGAGGATCTTATTCCCATTTCCGCTACGATAAACTGCAAACCTGTTGGTTGTTCTGGGCGCTAAGGCACTACCAGTACACAGTACACCCGAATTTCGGAGTTTCAGTTGAGGGGTGGTGGTCAGTTCCAAATCCTAAATAATTCAGAATTTAAGCATGCACAATGCAGTTAAACATTTCTTGGTATTGGGCAAATGCGAGGTTCCTACATTATCAACAATAGATAATTATGGTAATTGATTTCTTGGTTGTAACTTTGTGGGAAAGCCATGGAAGGAAGACACTTCGTTGTGACTCTTCCCCCCCAAACTGTTTTTCTGCTCTAGTTATGAAGTAGAAAGTTGAAACCAAACATCTGCTTTCCCCTTCGGAGTTTGTTGCAGCAGCCTTTCGGCTGTAGCCTTTCCTATTGCGGCCTTTCCGTTGTAGCCCTCCTGTGCAGCCTGTGGGAGCATTTCACTACAACATTTCAGTTACAACATGAACAAGAAAAAGCGGGTGGCATCCGGAAGAATGAAACATGCTACCTTCTCTATTTATCTAAATATCAGATAGATCTTCAGCCGTGTAGAACACCAATCTGGATTCTTTTGTCCCAATGGATCACACCGTGCGCATTTGTCTACAATCACGATGTATGCTACTGCTTCTGGTAGGGCAATATCCACAATGTGATTTTTGTGGACAATGTATTGATATTATTTATATGTGTTTGTTACTAACACATCGTAATACTTTTGGTATATAATGCAAGCGTATCTCACCTCACTTAATGCATGCTTGTAGATTGAGCTAGAAAGTATACTAATGCTGTTCTATACACTGGCTTTCATTACTGCTACGTTTGGATCGGTCTTGGCCCAAACAGGGCCTGACTGGGTTACTTACACTAAGAACCTTGGTACAACCCAGATTACTGTCGTCAATTACATTGGTACTACTCCTTTGACTGGCCCTCAATGGACCACTCAGACTGTTGTCGTTTCGAACAACGGTGTTGTGCAATACACCAAGTACAACACCATTCCAAACCCAGACTATGTTCCACCTGAGACTGATGCTATTTCTTCTTCCTCTGAGACCTCTTCAACTACTTCCATCCCATCTGTAACTTCAACCTCTGAGGCTACGACGGTTTCTTCCATCTCATCTGTTGAATCCACATCATCTTCAAGTAAGAGTTCTTCAAAAACTACAAAGACGTCCTCGTCTTCTACTACCAAGAACTCTCTTACTGCTACCACTTATACTGCTACCACATATACTGTTACTGAACCACTCTCATACCACTTCGAGTATACTTCTGGTGGTAATGATGTTGACTGCTATACCAAGACTACCACCATCACAGACGCCTCCATTCCTGTTGTTGTGACCAGTTGGAGTTTGCAACATAGGGACAGTATCACCAGGAAACTCACATACAAGACGTTTTATTTCCTCAACTTCACTGAAGACCGTGATGACGTTGCTGACATTCAGTGGTTTACTGGAACAAAGTCGACTTTCGCTGCCTTGCTTCCTGAATCCGAGTTCCATGTCAACTTGAAGGAAGGTGCCTACTATATTCTGACCAGTCAAACGAACTTCCCAGCCGCATATGGGTATACCATTATGGTTACAACTACCAGTGGACGTCGTATTCTTTACGCGTTTGGCTGCACAAGTTCCACTATCAGCAACTCCGACTACAAGGGAGGATTTGAGGAATGTGTTGAAACCCAATCGGCGTACTACTTTGACCTCAACTGTGAATATCAGAATGAAACCAGTGTGGATGTTATCTTCCGACCATCGTTATCTCTGTTGTCTTCTTCTTCATCGGATGAATCTACTGCTTGTGTTACTCCAACTATCAATCCTGCTGAGTGGGTTTCCTATGTGAAGAACCTTGGATCGACCACAGTCTATGTCACGAACTATATTGGTACTACTCCATTGACTGGACCTCAATGGACGACTCAGACTGTTGTTGTGTCGAACAATGGTGTTGTGCAGTACACCAAGTACAACACCATTCCAAACCCAGACTATGTTCCTACTGACTGTGAAGTGGTTCCTTCCTCCTCTTCTGAGACTGTTCCATCTTCTTCGTCATCGGTGTCGTCTTCTGTCAGCTCTTCGACAGTCAAGAAGTCTTCGTCTTCATCTTCTACTACCAAGAACTCTCTTACTGCTACCACTTACACTGCTACCACGTATACTGTTACTGAACCACTCTCATACCACTTCGAGTATACTTCCGGTGGTGAGGATGTCGACTGCTACACCAAGACTAACACCGTCACGGACGTGAGCATTCCTGCTATTGTAACCAGTTGGAGTTTGCAACATAGGGACAGTGTCACTAAGAAACTCACCTACAAGACGTTTTATTTCCTCAACTTCACTGAAGATCGTGATGACGTTGCTGACATTCAATGGTTTACTGGTACCAAGTCGAAGCTTGCTGCCTTGCTTCCTGAATCCGAATTCCACGTTAATTTGAAGGAAGGTGCCTACTACATTCTGACCAGTCAAACAAACTTCCCATCCGCATATGGATATACCATTATGGTTACAACTACCAGTGGACGTCGTATCCTCTACGCGTATGGCTGTACCAGTTCCAGCATCAGCAACTCCGACTACAAGGGCGGTTTTGAAGAATGTGCTAGCATCCCATCAGCATACTTCTTTGGCCTCAACTGTGAACATCAGAATGAAACCAACGTGGATGTTATCTTCCGTCCAGCTTTGTCTCCTTCTTCTTCTGTTGAGAACACACCTACTGCTTGTGTGACTCCAACTATCAATCCTGCTGAGTGGGTGTCTTACGCGAAGAACCTTGGATCGACCACAGTCTATGTCACGAACTATATTGGTACTACTCCATTGACTGGACCTCAATGGACGACTAAGACGGTTGTTGTTTCGAACAATGGTGTTGTGCAGTACACTAAGTACAACACCATTCCAAACCCAGACTATACTGACTGTGAAGTGGTTCCTTCCTCCTCTTCTGAGACTGTTCCTTCTTCTTCGTCATCGGTGTCATCTTCTACCAGCTCTTCGACAATCAAGAAGTCGTCTTCGTCTTCTACTACCAAGAACTCTCTGACTGCTACGACTTATACTGCTACCACGTATACTGTTACTGAACCACTCTCATACCACTTCGAGTATACTTCCGGTGGTGAGAATGTCGACTGCTACACCAAGACTAACACTGTCACGGACGTGAGCATTCCTGCTATTGTAACCAGTTGGAGTTTGCAACACAGGGACAGTGTCACTAGGAAACTCGCTTACAAGACGTTTTACTTCCTCAACTTTACTGAAGATCGTGATGACGTTGCTGACATTCAGTGGTTTACTGGTACCAAGTCGAAGATTGCTGCCTTGCTTCCTGAATCCGAATTCCACGTTAATTTGAAGGAAGGTGCCTACTACATTCTGACCAGTCAAACAAACTTCCCATCCGCATATGGATATACCATTATGGTTACAACTACCAGTGGACGTCGTATCCTCTACGCGTATGGCTGTACCAGTTCCAGCATCAGCAACTCCGACTACAAGGGCGGTTTTGAAGAATGTGCTACCATCCCATCAGCATACTTCTTTGACCTCAAATGTGAACATCAGAATGAAACCAGTGTGGATGTTATCTTCCGACCATCGTTATCTCTGTTGTCTTCTTCTTCATTGGACGAAGCCACTGCTTGTGCAACTGCATCTCTCAATCCTGCTGAGTGGGTGTCTTACGCAAAGAATCTTGGATCGACTACAATCTATGTCACGAACTATGTTGGTACAACTCCGTTGACTGGCCCTCAGTGGACAACTGAGACTGTGGTTGTTTCGAACAATGGTGCTGTGCAGTACACCAAGTACAACACTATTCCAAACCCAGACTATGTTCCTACTGACTGTGAAGTTGTTTCCTCCTCTACTGTGGAATCGTCATCTGTTGTGATCTCCTCCTCTTCTGCCTCTTCCGTTGCCTCTTCTACCTCTGCTAAGAGTTCTCTGACTGCTTGTGTGACACCAACTATCAATCCTGATGAGTGGGTGTCTTACGCGAAGAATCTTGGATCGACCACAATCTATGTCACGAACTATGTTGGTACTACTCCGTTGACTGGCCCTCAGTGGACAACTGAGACTGTGGTTGTTTCGAACAATGGTGCTGTGCAGTACACCAAGTACAACACCATTCCAAACCCAGATTATGTTCCTACTGACTGTGAAGTTGTTTCCTCTTCTACTGTGGAATCATCATCTGTTGTGATCTCCCCTTCTGTTGCCTCTTCTACCTCTGTTGAGAGTTCTCTGACTGCTTGTGTGACACCAACTATCAATCCTGATGAGTGGGTTTCCTATGCGAAGAATCTTGGATCGACCACAATCTATGTCACAAACTATGTTGGTACTACTCCATTGACTGGACCTCAGTGGACAACTGAGACTGTGGTTGTTTCGAACAATGGTGCTGTGCAGTACACTAAGTACAACACTATTCCAAACCCAGACTATGTTCCTACTGACTGTGAAGTTGTTTCCTCCTCTTCTGTGGCTCTGTCTTCTGAGGCCACTTCTGAGATTACTGAGTCTTCCATTTCGGTTTCTAGTGGTTCTAGTGAAGAGTTTACTAGCAAGGTTTCATCTCAACCAGATGGAATTTCTAGCAAAACAGTCACTGAGAGCGATATTTCGATTACTGTTGTCACCATAACATCTTGCTCAGAGGATACATGTACTGAGGTTCCTGTTACTACTGGTGTTACTGTTGTAACTACGACCTTCTCTGGTATGACTACAGAGTACACTACTTACTGTCCAATAAGCTCTGAATCCAATGACGTATCTGGAAAGCAGTCTTCAACTGTTGTTGTCATTACTTCTTGTTCCGAAGATGGTTGTTCGGAGAAGACAGTCACCACAGGTGTCACCGTATTGGCTACAACTTCATCAGGTGTTGTTGCTGAGTACACTACATACGTTCCATTGACCTCTGGTTCCAACTCTAACAGAAAGTCTACCACTGTTGTTACCGTGACTTCTTGCAGTAACGGTGTTTGCTCTGAGAAGACTGTCACTGAGAATGCAACCAAGAAGCCATTTGACTCGCCTAAGGAAGGGGCTACGTCCCTGCAAGCTTCGAACAAGGGTGTTACTTCTACGAGAACTACTGCTGTTACTTCTGTTGTTCATTCTGCAGATTCTAACCAAGGTGTTGCTTCAGGGCATATTACCCCTGAATCAACTAAGGGAAGTGTCTCAACTTTTGAAGGTTCGGGCTCCAAGATGGCCGTTGGTGCAACCATGGTGGCATTGATGGCTTCCCTGCTTCTTCTTTAAGCTATCAACCAGCTGGTTCTGATCTAGACTTCAGGAATTCCACAACTGCGCAACAGATATGCATATATATGTTGTATTTATAAGCTACTGAAACTGATAACTTGTATTCTTGATCGACTCTAGTTTTCCTATACATTGTACCAGTCAGGATACCTTCACAAAGACTTATATTCTAGCCAGTTTTTGCAATGTAGGATGAAGCACTATGTTTTTTTTCTTTTTTTTTTTTTTTTTTTTTTTTGAGGATTTTAAATTGGTTGAAAATGATGGAGAAAGGAAGACTCTTTCCGTATTTTGGTTGGATTGAACAGTCCTCATCTTTCCCGAAAAAAAGCGGCCACACAAAACATGCAATATTAAGTTATTTGACCTGCTTAATTGAAAGATAGACACCGATTACAGATGTTTCTAGTGTTTTTGGGAAGTTTTTACAGGCCAATCTTGTTAAATAGTATTTATTGTAAAGTGATGTCTGGGTGGAGGGCATATGAGGTTGAGGTGTCTGCACGTGATTATTGCGGTTAACTAGAAGCAAAGCCTGATGGAAAGCAAACAACGGGACTTCCACTGTAGATCAAATATCCAAAGAAACCATTACAATTGGTTCTCCACAGCTATGTCTTTGTACCAAAGAGACGTGTCAAGAGTCAACTCTGTTCTTTCGTAAAGTGCCTGACAGCGTAAAAGCGGGGTTATGCAGGGCTTCCATTATTATTACCTAAAAGGGGAAGGTTTGTCAGCAATTGCATAAACCGTGGCTCTTATGACCGTCGGGGCTGAGCCGGAGATGAGTCTTCTGTGTGTGTATGTGGGGCAGCAACATCTTTGTTTGAAATCTTTGTTTAAGCTGGAAGAAGGTAGTAGAATCACTACTTTGCAAAACTAAGAATCTGGCATGTCCGCTAATATCAACCTGCAGTTGCATCCCTGGAGGGTCTTCCATGGGGGAGATGAGATAAGAGGCACTGTCAAGATCAACTTTCTGTCCACGATCAGAGTAAAAAGCATCCAGTTGAACTTGGTCGGCGTATCAGAGACCCACGCTCAGAGCACACAGTTAACTGGACAAGGTGCTGTCGATCATTCAGAAAGACATTTCTTGGTTCATGATGTTGTGACGGTTTTCCCATCGTCATCTGTGCATGCGAACAATACACTCTCAGCAGGGAAAACATTGGAATCACAGTTCTACTTTAGACTACCATTCACCGCACATTGTGGAGATGAGGTTTCCAGAATGTCATCTCATTTCAATCGCTCAAAAAAGGAACAACAGTTTGAGTCCTCTGATAACTACAGAGATACCCAAGGCTATTACAGGCATCTTCAAGGAGCAATTCTTCCACCGAGTTTTAGAGAAAGGGAACAGGCTGCGGGGAAAGATGCAGAGATCAAGTATTACGTTGAAGTGGTAATATGGACCTCCGGAAGGCCAGTGTTTTCCATAAGGAAACAGTTCCCCGTATCAGTGAGTATCCCACCGCCAGACCCATTCCCCTTTGATGACGAAGTTATGGTTGCATCTGAAGTCATATCGTTGAGTAAGAATAGGGATGGATCGTCAAGTAACTTGTTATCGTCGATGTTTAAGTCTGCAGATTCCAAATATGATTTGAGGTTCCGTGTTGTTTTCTTCAGACCGAGATTCATTGTTAGAGGACAACAAGTCAAGTGGACGGTGCTACTGCTCAGTGATAGTACTCCAGATGAGTTCATTTACAAATCCAGTGCCAATAGATTAGCATCTAATGGGTTAGGGGTTTTCTACTTGAAGAGATATGATTTAAAGCTGGAGAGTGTGGCAAAATGCCGTGCGGAAGAATTGGACAACTTGACTTTCAAGAAGACAAGAGAACTGTGCTCGGGATCTTCCATCAAGGAGATCGATCTGGCTGATATGATCCCAGTTGAGGCTGTCACTAGTTCATGGATGTTAAAGGAAACTTATTCTGCCAAATACGCAATGGATATCTCACATTTTTTTGAAAGTGTTCAGTTCCCACATGTCACACCCTCTTTTGAGATCTGCAATATCGAGTACAGGCATACGCTGAAACTCAAACTGAAGCTTAGCACTTCTCCAGAAGGCTGGCGCAGCACATCAAAGTATGAGTTGAACCACCATTGTGTTGTTGTCGGTGGGTTCCCTAAGAAGTTTGAGTGTGATGACGTGCTACCAGATTACACTGAATGACGAATTCCTTTACGAATGTGTATTATATTAACTTTTAACATTTGCAGTGTTTAGCAGCAGTCCATATGGAGTCAACATGATTTATGACCAACGTCTTAGTATCAGTAGGGGGTTTCTAGAACTGACAACCAGTACGCAGAGAAGCAAACTAGAGGAGTGATATCTTTCACGAGTGTGCTTTTAGTAAAGTGTACTGGTACTACTGTATTTAGAAGTGGCAGTGAAAGAGTGTATGTCTTACTTCAAACTCCAGAGTCGTTATATGACGTCATGACTTTAAAGTGACAGGTATTGTTGTCACCAAGCAGAGAATGCTCTAACCTCTCAACTCTGATGATGTCTAACATGTGATAGATCATAGACGCCTTCAAGATGACAGCTGTCTACAGAGAGTCTAGGGTTTTGTCCGTACCATGAGGTGGTGGTGGTTGGCCTTAAAGAGGTATCGTTTTCACTACTCTGATAAACCACAAATAGGTTGGTCACTAGCAGGGACAGATAACCAACACAAAAAGCACCGGAGAATCGAGATTGGTTACATCATACATGTGTTCATTTCTACTTGGATGGCCATTTGCTTCGTGACTCGTGAGCAATCACGTGTCATCAAGTCATCAGCTCATCAGCTCTTGCCCGATTAGAGTTACGGTATGGAGTTTAGCGACGGAGGGCGATCTTCATCAGCAGGCAGCTCCCAGCATTTTAAGCCTGGCTAAAGCAAATAAAGAGGGAGCTACAGTGCAAACAAGAGGCAGCAA
This sequence comes from Petasospora euphorbiiphila, assembly GCA_030556625.1. Lineage (NCBI taxonomy): Eukaryota > Fungi > Ascomycota > Saccharomycetes > Phaffomycetales > Wickerhamomycetaceae > Petasospora > Petasospora euphorbiiphila. The sequence continues at coordinate 78,178 of JAKTUJ010000020.1, read as the reverse complement.
GACACTGTAATTGCGCTATGGTGAAGCTGTCTTCGCAATATCGCCGCCCCTCGAAGCTGATTGGCCCGGCAAGAAAGGAAAGAAGCGCGCCATGCCCATTGTTCGGAGGTGTCAAATTAGCAAAGCAAAGGAGAACTCAGGTCAGATTACTTTTGGTGCTTTGTGGCACCACACCGCCGTGTCCCCCACGCTCTGGCAGTAACATACTGTGGTACTTCCTTCTTCTATAATTACCCTAGGCTGTTCCTCCTTCTAGCTCTAGCCCCTTCTAGCCCCTTCTAGCCCCTTCTGGCCCCTTCTGGCCCCTTCTAGCTCCTTCTAGATTCTTCTGGAGCGCGCAGAACGTCTGTGCGTGCAGATACCATGTTCCCGCCTAGAGATCGCCCCGGGCACCCACCGCCCCATACTTTTTATCCAGAACTTTCCAGCGGGTTCTGGCAGGGCTCCAGCAGCACATCAAGGCCCCACGCACAGATGGCTATAAATATAGGAGGCGGCGCTTCGCTCCAGCAATTGACCACTCAGAGTAGAATCACCACATACACAAAGCATTACAATAATGGAACAGACTGAATTCACAGACCGCGCACTCGCCGTCATCACCGAGGCACAGAAGCTTGCCGAAGAGCACGCACACCCACAGTTGCTTCCCCTTCATCTTCTTGCAGCCTTCTGCTCAAAGCCTGAAGATGGGTCGGTCAACTATCTCCAGACGCTCTTGGACAAGGGAAGATTCGACTACCAGCTCTTTGAGCGCACAGTCAACAAGCATCTCGTGAGAACGCCATCGCAGTCGCCGGCCCCAGCACAGATCACCCCAAGTTACTCGACAGGCGAGGTGCTCAAGAAGGCATCGAAGATCAAGCAGCAGCAAAAGGACAGCTTCGTTGGGCAGGACCACATCCTCCTGGCATTGATTGAGGATTCCTCGATCAAGACGATCCTCACCGAGTGCTCCATCACCGTCGAGGGGCTCAAGCAGCAGATATTGACGTTAAGAGGCAACCAGAGAATCGACTCCAGATCCGCTGACACAAGCCAGGAGCTCGAGTACCTTACGAAATATGCCATTGACATGACCGAGCAGGCCAGAGAAGGTAAGCTCGACCCAGTCATTGGCAGAGAAGAGGAGATCAGATCCACCATCAGAGTCTTGGCTAGAAGAATCAAGTCCAACCCATGCTTGATTGGTGAGCCAGGTATCGGTAAGACCGCCATCATTGAAGGTGTCGCACAGAGAATCTTGGAAAATGACGTACCAACCATTCTCCAAGGTTGTCGCTTGTTCTCTCTTGACTTGGCTGCATTGACTGCTGGTGCCAAATACAAGGGTGATTTCGAAGAGAGACTCAAAGGTGTCTTGAAGGAGATTGAACAATCCAAGCAACTCATCATCTTGTTCATTGATGAAATCCACATGTTGATGGGTAACGGTAAGGACGATGCCGCAAACATCTTGAAGCCAGCATTGTCGAGAGGTAACTTGAAGGTCATTGGTGCCACTACAAACAACGAGTACAGAGCTATTGTCGAGAAGGATGGTGCCTTTGAGAGACGTTTCCAAAAGATTGACGTCAAGGAGCCAACCGTTAGAGAAACCGTGGCCATCTTGAGAGGTTTACAACCAAAGTATGAGATCCATCACGGTGTCAGAATCTTGGACTCTGCATTGGTTAGCGCTGCACAACTCGCAAAGCGTTACTTGCCATACAGAAGATTGCCAGATTCAGCATTGGACTTGGTTGATATCTCATGTGCTGGTGTTGCTGTTGCACGTGACTCCAAGCCAGAGGAGTTGGACCACAAGGAGCGTCAGCTTCAGTTGATCCAGGTTGAGATCAAGGCCTTGGAGAGAGATCAGGAGACCGACCCTACCACCAAGGAGAGATTGAACCAGGCCAAGCAAAGAGAACAGTCTTTGGAAGAGGAACTTCAACCATTGAGAGAGAAGTACAACATGGAGAGAAAGGGCCATGAAGAGTTGACTGCTGCAAAGAGAAAATTGGATGAGTTGGAGATCAAGGCATCAGATGCTGAGCGTCGTTATGATAATGCCACCGCTGCCGACTTGAGATACTTTGCCATTCCAGAGATTAAGCAGAGAATCGATGAGTTGGAGAAACAAGTTGCTGAGGAGGAGGCTCAATCCGGTGCTGGTTCTCTCATCCAGAACGTTGTTGACACTGACACAATTGCAGAGACAGCTGCTAGATTGACTGGTATCCCAGTTAACAAGTTGACCGAGTCCGAGAACACCAAGTTGATTCACATGGAGAGAGAGTTGTCCAAGTCTGTTGTTGGCCAAGGTGAGGCCGTTAAGGCAGTCTCCAACGCTATCAGATTGTCCAGATCTGGGTTGGCTAACCCAAGACAACCGGCATCGTTCTTGTTCCTTGGATTATCTGGTTCTGGTAAGACTGAGTTGGCCAAGAAGTTGGCCGGTTTCTTATTCAACGATGAGAACTCTATGATCAGAATTGATTGTTCTGAGTTGATGGAGAAACACTCTGTTTCCAAGTTGCTTGGTACCACCGCTGGTTACGTTGGTTACGAGGAGGGTGGTTTGTTGACCAACCAGTTGGCCAGAAAGCCATATTCTGTCATCTTGTTTGATGAAGTTGAGAAGGCTGCACCTGAAGTTCTTACTGTTCTCTTGCAGCTTCTTGATGACGGTAGAATTACTTCTGGTCAGGGTAAAGTTGTTGATGCCTCGAACTCCGTTGTCATCATGACATCCAACCTTGGTTCACAGTACATTGTTGCTCAACCAAATGCAAAGGTCTCTGAGGAAACCAAGGGTCTTGTTATGGGTGCTATTCGTGGACATTTCAGACCAGAGTTCATCAACAGAATTTCCTCCATTGTCGTCTTCAACAAGTTGTCAAGAAAGGCCATCCACAAGATTGTCTCTATTCGTATCAAGGAGATTGAAGACCGCTTTGAGGCTAATGACAAGAACTACAAGCTCAACTTGACAGAAGAGGCTGTTGACTACCTTGCTAAGAACGGTTACACAGAGGACATGGGTGCCAGACCATTGAACCACTTGATTGAAAGAGAGATTTTGAACAAGTTGGCCATCTTGGTACTCAAGGGTCAGATACAGGACAAGGAGACTGTTAATGTTGTTCTCAAGGGTGATCATTTGGAAGTGCTACCAAACCACGAAGGTGTCGCTTCTGAAGATATGGATGTTGATGTTGAGGGTTGGTCAGATCTGGATGATGAAGATGATGTCGAGGACAAAGTTGAGCTTGACTAAACGGATTCTTTCATTCTGCTAAATGTTATAATAGGATAAATATTAATGATCATGTATTTGGATTTTACTTGTTCCGTAGAGTTTTACTAGATTTACAGTCTATGTATTGCTTCAAGTATTCGAGAAACGCAAAGCCCCGTTGCGCGGACTTGAACTTAGCCAACCCCACACTTCACACTTGAGCGGAACCAGATCGCAAGGAGTTCTCCAATGGGGTTCCCACTGCTACAGCTCCCCATTGAGCTGCTGCTTCAAGTGGCAGAGCACCTGAGCAGCATTGATTTGAACGAGCTTCTTGCAATTTCCGAGATCAAATCGCTAATTGGCGCGCAGTATGCTGTTATCTCTGATAGCGTCATGGACACGAGGTTCAACAACATTGACAAGATATGCCACATCAGAGACCCAGCAGGATTTCTAACCCAATATTCAAACCTCTCACGCATTATTTTGGAAGTTGGAAGCATTGAATATACATTTGGCTACCAGGGACTCCCCTCTGCAATCAAGAAATACGTGACACACGTTTCCATCTTTGATAACGATTCAGACAGGGTTCTGTCCCACAACTTCTTCTTACAACTCTGCACCAAAATTACACAATCGGTAACCTTTGAAAGAATGGAGTCACTTCAGCTAAAATTTGGGACAATTGACTCGAAGATACAGTTTTCATTCCCTCGGTTGGTAAGCATGCACGTATGCGGCTACAAGGTAGATCCCGAACCCAAGAGGCTACTGCACACTCCTTTGATGAAGTCTATTGATATTATGAGCTCCTTCAACGAGATGAGATCGATCATTGACTTCAATTGTCCAGTTCTTAAGAAACTGAAGCTGAACGATATCCAGGATATGGACTCTTGGAATAACCAGAGATGTCCTCACTTGGTCCAATTGAGTATAACAGACTTACATGTGGGCGATGTTATATTGACAAAGCTCAGAAACCTTGCATTTGATTCTCTCAATTCACTCCAGATTGTTGGTAGTATCAATGTACTTTCCAATATATTCTTGCCCTGCGTTGAGGACATGACTGTCTATTGCAACGGCTACACTTCTTTGGCCATGACAGAAATTTATGCTCCCAGACTTAGAGTACTGAAAATTCGAGCAGATGCGATAGGGTTATTTCATAGCAATGACTTTTCTAAGCTTGATAAAGCTCATCTTTGGTTAGAAACGGAACCAACATACGATGGTGTAACAGTGGATCTGTCCTGTTTATCTACCATGAAAAGCTGCACAACGTCCTTCTGTCCCAGTAATCTGGAGTTTGCCCAGCATCTCACTTCTCTACATGTTTCTACAACTGAACTAGAGCCATTTGAGTATTGGCCACCCACGATGGAGTCGCTAATTGTATCAGGTCTTTTCGCTCAACCAGATGAGAATACGCTAATGTCACTCAGATCACTGAAGTCTCTTAGCCTCATGCATTGCAACGTGCATATCGACATCAATGATATTCTCAGGTTCATACCAGTTTTGGAAAAACTCACTGTTGTACGAAGTCCCATCGCCAATGTGTCTTCCCTGTCATCTGAGTGTATTCAAAGCTTACTACTGCTCTCAGATGACAATAACAAGCACTCATTAGGAAATTGGCACTTCCCGAGCCTTCAAACTTTGAGTATGAACCTCTCATTTGGTGGATCTTTAGCTTCAATTCTTCATGCACCCAACCTGGAAGAGCTAGTTATTAGAAGGCCTGCATCACAGAACATTGAGATATCCAACTTTTCGAGAATGCAGAAGATGAAATTATTTTGCGACGAAGTTATCGAGAGCTTGTCTATTCTTGATTGTCCCGAATTAGAGTACATTACGCTGTTTGATGGCTCATCGTTGAAGATTAAGACCGGGAATCTCAACAAGCTCAAGGGTATTGAAATAAAGAGGTGACATTCCGATGAATTGGACCGTTGAGTTTATCATCCTACTTCTAGATATACAACTGTTCGAGTAAAATCTCAAATCTATATAGGGTTATCATGTATCAGGTTTGATACAGTGTGCGCGATTCACATCATGGAATATTTCCTATTCAGGGATTTCCACAGTTTCTATGAATTTCTAAAGGTTTCTATACAGATACCTTACGCATCCGAAAGGACAGCGTGTTCTTTTTCTCCTGTCTATAAATACGACAGAAGGATCCCCTTAGGATCTGATTAGTTTATACTTTGTTTAGTTCTACAAGAGACTGATACAAGAGATTATTTCCGTTCCAAACCCGGTTGCACTGTAATACGAGTCCTGTATTGGAGTGCTTACGTAACGAAACCAGACATCTCACTGCGCCCCAATACAATCAGTGTGTGCCTCCTACCGAAACCGCGAACCTGTTTGATACGCATACTGTATGTGTGGGTGTTTTCGTTAGCATTAACTGTCTTTTACTGTTCATTTGGAGGCAATCGAAGTGAATTGATAGCGTCAAACAGCTGGAACCAATGGACTCAGGCTCTTCTAATCCCAATGGAGAACAGACTGATTTTTCGTCGGAATTGATCCGGTCCCTGGGTGCTGAGCTCGAGGTCCAACGAGAGTCCTCGGGACTTGCTACACCGATGTATCTCCCACAATCGCCCTTCCCACCACCGAGCTCGGGGAGTAGCGAGTCGAATCTGACCCTCACGACACGATCTCTACATGCTGATAAGATAAGAAGGTTCAGGAGATATCTCCAGTTTATCAATGTCGACGCTGTGAGGACGGGTGGTGAAGATAGTGATGATGCCGATGAGTTCTACAATGATAAGGTGTATTCCAAGAGGCATGAAAAAAGGTATGTGCAACGCCCATTTGCATTTAGTGAAAAGGAGAATATTGAAATTGAAGAGGCTGCAAAGAATGCTTTTGATGTGTACGATGTCCACAGAAAGCAAAACATTCGTCCATTGGTGCAGAACGAGACTCATACGATACCTCCAGCAGCAAAGTATGACGATTCGTTGGAGTTTGAAGAGATGACTAAAATTGTGCTAAGAGATACCCATACTTCAAGGTACAAAAATAACTTGTGTGAGTGCTATGAATCTTTCTTGTTTATTGGGTGTATGTCCAAAATCCTTGTGCTGGAAAACGAAGGGCCAGTAACATATCTGACTACAAGGCCAACATTTACCACCAGATCGCATAGGGAGGCTTCAACATGGCCGTATTTCCCACATACAATTAATCAACTGAAAGTATCCAAGTTCCAAGACAAGGACGTGTTGGCAGTATGTGTGGATGATGGACGTTTGCTGGTCTATGATTTGACAAATATTGCGGACAACATCAATATTCCGCTGATGATTAACATAACCATGACTTCTTCTGTGTGGGGAGTTGATATCAAAGGAGATCTTATTGCAGTTTCTGATAACTCTCAGAAGGTGACTTTATTTCATATTGATGGTCAGGAAGTCAAGTACGGAGAGACGCTTGAGTTAATCCATAATGTTCCTGATGTTGAGATCCTTTCGGTCAAAACGTCATCTGTTCATGTTGTTTGCACTTCTATTTCCGGTGAGCTAATGCGGTTTGAGTTCGACTGTCCTTGTCTCTCCAAGAAGTCAGCGGTGTTGAAGGACTTTCCCTTGGAGTACAACGTTGCTGAGATGAAGGAAGAAAACCCTGCTTCGTTGACGATATCCCGTGTTCGTGACAGAACAGAACTGCAAGAGCACGGTTGGACAGTGAATTGCGTGGATGACAAGTGTTTTCATGAAGTTAATGACCCAAGATATCTTGGTGGAAGTTCCACTATTGATCCTTTGGACATTCTACAAAGATCTAGAATATTGGGGTTGATGAGTAACCACATGGCCTCGTCAGATCTTGGTGGGGCTACCTGGTACGAAACAATCCACATCAAAACACGACATGATGAGGAGACTCGCACTGTCAACAGGCTGAATTCTTTTACTGACAAGTGCAGTCGAATCAAGAAGTCATATTTCGAATTGTCTATGGATGACATGGATGCTGCTGGGAAAGCCCCAAAATTGCCCGAGTTTCCTGATCAGTTCATAGTCGTCACCACGGCCTCAAAAGTTGGGCTATACAGAGCACATCATCTCATTTGTAATGCCGACACTGGCGACCTTTTCGAATTTGGAATGATGGAGGAGATGGAGTTTTCTAACAGAATGTCAATAGTTAAGGTCATCCGTGAGTTATCAGCAGTGATTGCTGTCTCACAGGCCGGGTTCTTTACTGTGTTCAGACTGGTTAAGCATCGAGGACTACATTCCATTCGTGAGGAATACGTCGTACCGAAATCGCTGGATGACGACGAGTTCGAGTTTTCGTTGGAGACGATACTGGGACTTGGCGTGAGGAAGTTGAATGAAAGCACATTCTGGCTCTACTTTGCGTACAGTAACGGCACCGTGGCAAAGTATGAACTACGGGAGAACGCACAGAGCCATCTGGATATGGCTTTACTGTGATATCTTGCTCCAGGACAAAAAAAAGTTGTATCTTATAGGACATGATTTATGAATAACGGATAAAAATCTACACATTCCTTTGAAGTAGCTCCCCTGACAAAAGCTCAAAGAAGAAAAAAAAGTGCGAGATCGGTATGTACATGCGAGATGCATAAAAGAGCATATGAACATTTACACATACCGCTTATCAGCAGTCTATCGGTGGAAGAGTTGAAGGACTTCAGGGCCTTTACGCCTTTCCCTGAACATTAGAAAGAAGAGTCTAGGCCAGCTGTAAAGGACAAGTATGTATCTGGAAGCATTATTCTAGATCGTGTAAGCCATGGCCCACCGATTCTGTTGACTGACTAGCGGCAGCATGGACCAAATACACAGAGATAGAGCTAGTGATTAACAGCTCACTATCTCTGTTATCTTGGATTAGCAAAGCTCTGGCGGGACAATCACAATACATCACTATCATCCTAGCGATACCCTTGATGCCATCCAAGCGTCCTGAATGGACGAAGAGAAAGTAAGAGATAAAGGCCAGCCGCACATTCCCGAGGCATTCAAAAAGGCTTCAACGGCCAGAATGCAGGCATCGGCGTCGGCATGGTCTCAAAAGGTTTACAAGGCATACAGAGGACAACGTTCAAGCATTCAGGTCGAGAAAAATGTCGAGTCTTATAACACAGTTGATCCCGAATCAACTCTTAAAGTCATCAACTGCGTTGTCCCCGAAACCCAGTACACTGGAAAACAAGAGATTGGCACCAGAGAGCCCGATGACAATGGCCAGGGACAATACAGCCACAATAAGCCTCCACAGAGAGCGAACCTATTACCCTGGGGAAGAAGTCGCTGGTACAGTACTGTTACCTATTCACTCTATCGAGGGAATTCAGTCCATAGATGTGGAACTTGTGATATTCTCGTGGGCTCAATTGCGAAACGCAAACCCAGACGACACGCCCATTGGGACATCTGAGAGGCTTCTGCACATGCAACGGAAGAGCATCTGGTATGTTCGTGGTGGAGGCTCATCCTCGATCCGTCAACAAGATGATGGTCTCCTTCTTCCATTTGAGCTCGTGATACCCCATAAACTGAGACCAAGCACGTACAGAAGAACTTCTGATATTCCGCTAGCCCCACCAACTTTCGAACAAGATGACGGCCAAATATTTGCTAGAGTGGATTACGGAATTACTGCAATTTGCACTTTTATTGATCCGAGAACACCTATATTACAGGGCTATAAAGGAATAAAGGTTAAAATGCACTCAGCATCTAATTCAGAGCTGATGAGATCCATCCAAATGCAAACCAACATGAACATTGTCTTGTACAAAGAGGAGCATACCGGCCTGCTAAAGAAAATGTTTACCAAAAGAAAAAACGACCATCTGAGGTATCAGTTCAAAGTTGTGGTGATTAGACCAGAGTATGTTCGATATAGTCACAGGCTCAACTTCAGAGTTTTGCTTCTCACAGATACCCCACCAGCGTTCTTCGCTGTAACTCAACCTGAAGGAGGGTCTGTACGCAGAGCACCGCCAAAACCCATCAAGGAGATGATTTATCTCAGAGAGTTTGGAGTTCACATATCCTCATTCACAAACGTAACAGTGGATGACTGTGATGCATGTATCTACAAAGATGCTCCGATGATATCATACAACACTGCAATAGCATTTGATCCATGCAAGCTTGTACCATTCTCACAGATTGTTACTCCAATTGCTATTGATAATCCAACAAAATACGCATTGGACATTACCTCTAAGCTTCCACCAGTAAGCGTTCCACCTCTTACACCGTCGTTTTCTACACCAAATGTCAAAGAGGCTCACGTGTTGAAGTTTACTTTCAAGTTCTCATCACAGCAGCGCGGTAACGAGCTGCCCATTCAGACAATAGAATGCCAACAGCCTGTCAGCATATCCAGTCCCGGAATGGAAAAAATGGTACCCGAAGACTCAAGCCTCGCATCACCAGTATCTCTTTCTAGTGGAGAAGAGAATTGTTCAGTAACAAGTGAGTCTGGAAATATCTTCACAGGAGGAGGAAGCACAACGCGATCAACTTCGATGAGCATTGCAACATCACCACGCAGCACATTCGGGACTTTCAGCATGGATTTATCAGAGTATATATGAAATATTTCTTCTCGGCGGACACTACTACAAAAATATTAACTCTATTTGTATTCTCAGTATAAATGTTCTGATGTAAACCAATCAATATGGAATACCGTTCGTCATCTTTTGGAATTTGTCATATCCGACAGAGAATATACTTTCGTAACTCTGGCGAATCAAGCCCTTCAAAGCCTTGATACAATCCTTATCGTTCTTGTCCAAAAAGAATCTGTTTCTCAAGTTCTTAATTGTCTTATCCTTGAAACATGGCAATCCGGAAGCCAACATGCTCTGAACATTACCAATAATCAAGTCGCTATAAGGTCTGATTGCAAGGAAACCTTTCACAAACAACTCTTCAAACATCTTGAATGCTTCAGTGTTATTAGACCCACCCATCACACGAACCATTTCCTTGGTCAATTTAAATGGACAAGCTTCAAACTTGACACCACCAGGGACAATATCGAAACAGAACCCAAAGTCAATATGAAGAATGTGGCCCTTGTCATCATACATGATGTTACCATTGTGTCTGTCCTTGAACTGGAGCAAGTATGAGATGATCGAATAAGCAGCAAGAGACTTGACAAAGTTCTGCACAGCGTCCTCAAATTCCAAATTGCCATCTGGGAACTTGGCTCTAAAGTAGGTGTACAAGTCATTAACAGCCTCTCTTCCCAACATATCTCTGGAGATTGAATTTGGCAAGACATCAATAACACCACAGCCAGGTGCAGTGGCAGTGACTCTGTTAGGGAAACAGTACAAATCCAAACCAGCATTCTCCCAAACAGATTTGAAAATGGCCACCAACTGCAATGCCAAAACGTCTTGTCTCACATCATCACCAACCTTGAAGATAGCACTCTGCCATTTATCAATAGTTACCAACTCTCCACCTTGTATGACGTCCTTGCGGATTCTGAACGTGGCCATGAATGGGGTCTTTGCGTGGGATTGCAACGGTTTACCTGAAGTTCTGTTGATATCGATCACGACACCATCTGGGTTTGACGGCAAATAAACGTTATCTAAAACCTCAATCTTAGCCATCTCCTCGTCGATCTTGACCTTCTTCTCTGCCTTGGTGTTCTTCAAATAAGGTCTCAATTTACCGGAAATGCCAGTCACTTCCTCAAAGAAACCGAATTCTTTCTTATAATACTCCATTGCATCATCATCATAAGAGTCCAAAATCTTCTGAATCATACGCTCAGCACCAAGTTCCGAGTTCTCACTATTGGCGAGCAAGTTCCAAATCAGCTGGTGAGAGAACTTCTGACTCACCATACTCACCTCAACGATGAATCGGGAAACATAGCCATATGCATCATATAACAACCCTTGGACAATCTGTGGAACATAGAAGAACGCAAGATTGATATCCTGAGCTTCCAGTGCTCTCATGTTGTACTGAAGAACATATGGGTCCTTGAGGAATGGTGGTCTAAACAAGTTAATGGACTCAGTTGGCGAAACAGGCTGTGCCAAGATCAAATACTTGTACAAGCGTGGCTCCTTCAACAAGTACTCGACACTGCGGTATTGATTCAACGAGTTAGTTGGATGCTTTGCCACTAAAGCTGCAATTGCCTTTTCCAAACCAGGAACTCTGTCAACAAGGGAGAATGCCAAAGCAGGATTCAAGGAGAACGCAAAGCCCACCAATTTGGAGTCAGCCTTAAACGCCTCAGCCTTAAACTCAACTGGGTTGAGTGGGTTCAACCAGATTAAAATCTTGCTGATCTCATCGTACAAGAAAACCAATGAAAGCTCTCTCTTCTCTTCATAGGACTCATAATTGTCGCTTGGCAGTCCCAATTGGGTGAGACGATGGAATACATCCATCAATGTGTCCATATCAGCCTTCATCTTCAACTCGTTATCACCATATGGGTATGGTCTGTTCTGCACAAACCATGAGAGAATACCATCAAGGATAGCCGTGATCAACTTGCCACAAATCTTAGATTTAATCTTCAAATGAGCATTCAACACATCAAGTGAAAATCTGATCAATTGGAATCTCAGCATACGGGCAAATGGATGTAATGAAGCAGTTTTTAAGTGCTCCAAAGCATCAAAGGCGACATCCGTAAAGATATGCAACATGTGTTCGCTCTGATATAGGGTTCCTTGGAAGTGGTACAGGAAGAACATGATCACTTCCCAATCCGTTTCAAGACTTTTGATAACAAGACCCGCTTCGTAGTCCATTTTTGGTTTATCCGAAGGCACATAGGTCATGTTCAAGAACCCCTCTTCGACAAGATCATACTCAGAAGAGAATAAACCCTTATGCTGCCTAAATGACTTCATCCAACCAACAACAATATCTGAAAGCAGAATAAAGGACAGATCTTCTCTCGAGTCGCGCGAGTTTACACCAACGTGCTTCGACCAGGCAGACTCAACACTCAGAGCACGCTTGTGCGCACGCATGGCAGTAATCAAGGAATTCTCATTTGGTTTCTTCTCATACTCATCTGACTCTGTGGCGGTGTTGATATTCAGTGCCTTCCAACCATATTCTGACAGGAACCCAGCGATGGTGTTGGCAATAGTGGAAGATGGAGACTGTGTATTCTGGACATCATTTGGTAAAATGGAACCAGCCAACTCAACTGCAAAAGTGATACCGAACTCAACCTCTCTCAATTGACCAAAGAGACCCAAATCAGAGATGTAAGTAAACAACAATGTCTTCATGTCTTGGTTACACTTGGTGAGAGCCAGCAGACACCATGTTCTTGCTTTCTTGTGGAGCTTGTCAAATGTAGATTTTTTCCATTTGAGAGAATCCGAGACAGTAATCTTGGTCTTGGTATGTTTCAAGAAAATATCTCTCTGAGGATGATATTTGCTTCTGTTGGAATCAACAAGACTGTCATACATGGCAGTCAACAAGTCAAGTAAGGTGAACAAGGAGTTACGGCTGCAAAGAGTGGATGGGAGCTTTGTCAAGAAAATCGAAGCACACTGGAATGCAGCATCCTGCAAATCATAATCTCTGTGAACACACAAAATAAGGATCTTGGTCAACTGGTCAGCTAGTCTGTCGGAGGTAAAGTATGGACTGCTTGTAGTTGTAGTCAACTTGGTGTACTTCTGAGTAACAGAAACAGCAATGGAACCAACAAACTTCTCAATATTCGTCTTGGTGATGGCAGGGTCACCGAAATAGTGAAGGATAGTATGGCAGTCACCAACACTGACCCTCAAGTTCTCCAAAAGTGAAGTTGCTGACAAAAACATCAATTTTGGATAGGACAAAGTCTTGAGCTCCAATACGTTGGTGTTAGAAACACCACTAATAATATGTTTCTGATCCTTAACGTTGTGGTTGGATGAACCTCTTCTCAAAACGGTGTTTAATTCAAATGAAGTCTCTGCACGAGATCTTACTGAATCGGAAGCCAAAGGTGGAGAGTTGAGAGCAATCACTTGGAGTTCCTTTCTATACTTCTCAGTCAATACAGAAGTCTCAGAGTAACCGTGAACGACAATGTTGAACCAAAAGTTCTGGAAAGAGTTGACCGTATAGTCATCCAACAAATCCAATTTGTCCTTCTTTGGCAACAACTGAGCAAGAGGTGGAAGGAAGCGAGCAATCTGAACGGCAATCTCCGTGATCTCACCTTGGCTTCTGTGATCCTGATCACGCACGTCACCAAGAGTAACAACACTGTTCAACAATTCGTTCAAATATAGATAGTATAATGGATGATCCATCTTACCTTCAAGAGACTTGGCGATGTTGATACGGGCCTGCGTTATAGCACGAAGGAAAGATGTATCGCCATTGGCATGGGTCTCACCACCATCAAACAACTTCAAAAGGGTGCAGAACTCCTCTTCCGATAATGCAGTAGCAATCCCTGAGAGTCCATCTAAGAGCAGATAGTCCAACTCTCTAGAAACTCTGAGGAACTTTTGAGAAAGAACTGTAACCGTCAACACCGTGATAGAGTCGTCGTCATAAACATTGGCAATCTCTGTTGCAGCAATTACAGCATTCTTGCAAATGCTAAAGTGCTCAAGTTGCTCTTTTGGAGACGAAATGACCGATCCATTGGTCTTCGCAGCTGTGTCTGAACGTGCTGCTTTGGTAATTGACGTAAAAGTGTTACTGGCGCTTCTCAATCTTAACTCACGCAAAGCTGCAACTGGCGTCTTCAGATTCTCCGCAACCAGTAAGTTAACCAATGAGTATATCGCAGTGACGATGGAATCCTCACTCAATGGCTTGAGACCTAATGCAAAACATGTAGAAATCCGCTTGACAAACTCCGGTGATGTCTCTGGAGTGACCTTGCATATCAACAGCGGGAAGGCATGGATCAAGTCAGCGCTGATTCCCTTATATCCCTTGTATGTCAACAAGGAACCAATAGAGATAATCACTGGAGATAGGTGACAATCAATCGACTCATTAGGATGAGACAACGTACTCTTGACGGAATCTGCAAGAGCTTCATCAGGAACAACATCTACAACCATTCCAGCGGCCAGGACTTGGAAAGCAAAAGCTTTAGTTCTCACGGCTAGATCGACGCGCTCTGGAGAAGACAGATTGATATATGTGCTTCCATTGTCCAATTCGGTGATTTGCAAGGAGGAACGACGACATAGGGTTTGAATGAGCGTGATCTCTCTTGATAGGATCGTCTGGAGTTTCTCAACGTTTGAAGCAACTTCTGGGTCAGAATCAAAATCTTTGGAGTAAACAAAAAGAATGTAATCAATGAGAGATAAGTTCTGGGTGTTTTCGAATGTATCAGGCAGTCCCCTGGTAATGAGAGTAAGGATCACTCTGTTAAAGAACTCCTGCACAAGCTTGGCAAAAAGAAGAGAATTGAACTCGTTGCCAGTCGTCTTGTATTCCAGGAGATACGTAAGCTCCATCTCTTCCTCCAATGCACGCATGGTTACAGACTCGATGGTGTCCAAAAACTGCGGAGTAAAGAGAGGAACAATCTCATGGACGAGTGCATCGTCAAATACAGATTCAACCTCGATTAAGGACTTCAAGAAACCCAACAAGCTGAAGTATTGAGTCAGCTTCAACTCCCCCTCTGCCTTAAATTGAGCCAAATAGGTTTGAATCAATTCCAAAGCCTTAGGAACAAGGGACGAGAACTTAGTAGAGAGCGTAATGATGGCAGTGGTGAGCTTTCTGGTTAAATAATCCCACGGCGATGGACCCAACTGGAGACTGACATTGGACTTGAAACGCTGAGTGGACGATTCAAGGAAATACTGAGATAAAACTTCTAGCAACCCAGCAGCCTGATGTTCTGTTTGGATGAACTCAGCACTCGAGGCCAGCGCAAACACTATCTCGAGTTCCTTATGTGTAATGGCCACGGTGGATATGTCTCCACGGTCAACGACTTTAGCGAGCTTCAGCAAATCACCAGTCAAGCCCACGCTCGAGCGGATAATCCCATTAGGCTTCCCATTGACGGATCCATTCAACTGACTGGGTTTTAGTTGGAGATGCTCGGACTCGTCAGACAGCGACCTGGCGGCTATTTTATTGAGCGCTAGTGAGCGGATTGAACCGCGTGGAATTCTTAGGGAATCGTTAGCACATCAGCCTTCGTAGAAATATGTAAATGGTTTACTCACCCAAAGAACTCCATTACCAGCTCCGCGTGTTTCCCTTTCCAGCCTCTTTAGAGCCTTCTTGTGGTACGTTGCTCACGCTGGAATTCCTGTTGATCTTTGGTGCTGTTCGGTGATGATGATCTGCTGAGAAGAAAACATCCAAACACCAAAGATTGCTCGTTGCTGTGGAAACCAAGCCAAAACGAGACTGCTGGTGCACTTGTAACACAGAAAGACCGAATGTCTATGAATCACACTCAGAATAATCATTATAAATACCTACTAAAGTTACTGAAGTGTTGTGGGGGACCAGGAGGCACCCCTACCATTGATTAAAGCATCATAGAAACACAACCAACCCAAAGAAGCAAAAAAAAAGGAAACAGAAAGCAATGCCAATTATATGTAATGTGCTTATGGGATCTCTCTCTCTATAGAACCTTCTAAAAGTACAATACACGAGCAAAAATCCAAGGAAGCCACAGAAGAGAATAGGAACAGACATGAGAAAACAACATCATGACGAAATGCATAAAAGGGAATTCACCCAAGAAACACCCATAATGTGCACACTCACGAGTATGTTTCAATAAGAGTGTCACGCAAGTTACCGGAAATAGTCTCTGGCTGTGCGTCCTGTAGTCTGAAGATACTCTCAATGACACTGAGCTCTGGAGCGGTGGTGTCCAACCCAGACACGGCCAACCAATCGTTGACAACCATACCAGCACCAACGACAGCGGAACCACGATTCACAGTACCCGCAACCAATGGCACTTGGAGCAAAGATGACAACTCCTCCTGGTCTGGAATAGAGGTCTGAGGGTGGACAATACCACCCTGGTTAGAAAGGGCACAGTATGAACCGACGAGCACGTTACCGGCAATGGTCTGTCTGAAAACTTCCACACCGAGAACATCGGCAATCAGCTCCTCAGTCTCACGCTCGATATCTGGATGGACAAGAGCAACGTAGTCATTGCAGCAAATGACGTTACCCAAGGCTGAGAGTCGCTCTTCGACCCTCTGGATCTTGACGGTATCTGGTAAACTGTTTCTCAAGTGCATAAGCTCCTGATCCGTTGTCTGCGTTGGGACAAGCAACCCTCTTCTGTTACCAGCAGTCATTCTACCGACAATACGCGTACCTGCAATCGTTGTGTGTACAATTGGAATCACATCACCCAACTCGGCCTCGAAAGCAGAGTAAAAGTTCTCTGAACCACCAACGGCAACAAGACAGTAGGAGTTGGTAAGCTTGGCAAAGACACCAACCTCGTTAGAGTTTTCAAACTGAGTTCTAGAAGCCATTTTATAGGAACACTTGTACCTTTCTTTTTCTGTGTTGTCCACTGGGTAGAAGAGCTCATCCGTCACTGCAAAAAAAAGTACACACAAAGAAAAAAAAATTTGGTGATGATAGGAGACACATAACTGGGCCGGGTAATCACGGAGCGTTGAGGTCATGTCCACGACGATTATTGATATTCATTTGCTGTTTATAATGTTGTTCAATATTAGTATTGTTATTGATACGAGGTTTAACGGTAATTGTCGTTGTAATTCGTGGAGATAATGCTGGGTGCAGCAGGCGAGGATGTGACAAGCCTACTGTCTAATCCTATCAAACTAGTGCCTTTCATCTTTTCCTAATTCTTAATTCATTCATTCATAAATCCCAATTTAACCACACGTCAAGGAATGCGAGATCCCATATCAGTGCGCACATACCTCACCATCTCATCATAGATAACTTTCTGAAGCAGGGGCGTATCCAAATCGTGTTCGATCATATAATCAGTCTCATCACACTCCAAAGCAGTTAGACTCTTGAGCGTCCCGCACTCAATTGAAGTCATTTCCGTGTTTTTATTGATATTCAGATGTATCAGGTTTTCCGAGTTCTTCAATGTCAACTTTCTAATCCCGCCTGTGGCCGTCAGGTAAATGAGCTTCGGGAAGTCAGTAACTATCAAGTGGTCAACTGTGAAATTCGCAATGGATAACACAGCAAGCTCTGGAGCCACAAATGAAAACTCTGAAGGGTTCCATGCCTTGATCTCTAAATTTCTTGCCTCAAAATCTCTCAACTTTGGGAATATGCAGTTTCTAACACTGAATGAGGCACTTGTAGATGAGAGGAAAGTGAGGCGATTGAGTTCGGGAAGTGTGATATCTGATATCTCTTTCAACTCACAGTATTCAAGACTCAGTTGCTCAAGATTTGGATATCTGTCCTCAATCATGCTGATGTCCTGAAGACTGATGCATCTGGAAAAGCTCAACTTCTTGAGATTAGGACAATGAATCAGAGGCACCTCACGGATTCCATGGTTGAAATAGATCTTGAGCTCTTCCAACGTCTCTAATTGTACCTCAAACAACAGTTCATTTGACAAAGGTCCGCGGACTTCAAGATGGGAAAGGTTCTTAGTGTGAATAAGAATCTCAGCAGCAGAGCAAATCCTGAGAGACTGTAAATCACTAAAACAGCCAAGGTCAATAGTGTGTATAGCTGTTGGAATGGGCTCATGTGATAGCATAAAAGAAGCTGAGTCTATCTGTGGTATGTGAATGTTATAGAAATTTCTAATTCTGTTGACCCAGAGAAGGAAACCTTTAAGCTGCGGTGCGTCAATGTTGTATATCGAGATTTGAGAGTTAACAAACTGTTCAATGTGAAGGGATTGCACACGAGGCATGTTCATAAATGCAAAAGTCTCCACATCGGTGTCTCTGACATAAAACTCAACGAGATTTTCCAAAGTCATGTTCTGAAACGAGGTCATTCTTGCTCCTTCAAGAATGTGGATGTGTTTCAATGATGGACAATGGACATCATCCCAGCATTGCATATCCCTGATGTTCGTCAGCTTAATCATCTCCATAGGAGTGGCCTCGTAGTCAATGGAATTATTGATGGATTTGAACCAGGTATCAATGGATAGATCGTGTAACACAGGCAAGTCCAACTTCTTATTCTCCTTTCCAGGTTTGATGATACATCGAGAGAGCTTCAGCCACTTCAACCGAGGGAACCTTGTGATCTCAGGATCAATTTCAATGTTTGAGAGCGATAACTTTTGCAAATTCTCAAATGTCACCGATTTAGTCCGAGGACCAAGGGACCCGAGCCAGAGACAGTTGTTCTCCCCAGTTTCCCAAGTGTTCGGAATGTACCCATCAAAAACCGAGATACTCGTGCTGAGTAGTTTTGTAAGATCAGATAAAAGGTCATGTGAATTCTTGAGGTCATAAATTTCAACTAAAGCACGAATCCAATGCTTTCGTTCTTGAATAATGGAGTCCTTATCTCTTAACTGGATATGTCTGGGAATGCTTTTGAAAGAGCCTTGAGCGTCAACATCTGAGATCACACAAAAGAAGCCTTGGATTCTCTCTCGGATTAGAGGCACACCAAAAAGATTATTGATATCTTTATTGTCCAAATGACTCAACACCAGGAAGAGTATTTCGTTTGGAAGATCTGTGATAGCAATCATTGTTCATTGTGTATCTAATAGATGTCAGTCATACGTAGCGACAGTGATGAAATTGTGGACAGTGTACCGTGGCACACACTTGTCTACCAAACTCCTCTGTGTGTGAAATATAGGGTAAAATGCAGATTGGTTTGTCGGGAAGCTTTTTGGTTCTTCCCTAAGTCAGCAGCTGGTTGATGGGGAAAAGATAAAGAACGTGCCTAAAATAGAGCGCATCCGTCATTATAGCGGAGATGTACGGATGTATTTTGTCATCATATATATCATTCTTTATTAAAACATGGATGTCGAAAGGATTGATGTGTGAGTTGGTTCTTATACAAGTTTTGTTTGATCACTTAAATAAATAAAATAAGCAGAGGATCGTTATGGGAAAAGCTACCTTGTGTCAAGTAATAGTTCACAATCTGGCAGATCTTGGAGCCTCCGCAGAAAGTCTTTGATCCGCTTCTATAGCTCTTTGGTAGGCTGGTCTTTTCTTGAGCTGGTCGATCCATCTCAAAGTATTTGGGTACTTGGACTTGTCAAAGTATGGCCCCCATTCCCTAATACCAAAGACAACATCGTTGATGTTCCAGAACAGCATAATGTCAGCACCCGACATCTTATCACCGGCAAGATACAATTCTCCCGACTCACCGACTCTGCTTGATACCTTAGCCAGCTCTTGCTCCACAAAGTCCAGATACGTACCTGCCTCAGGAGCCAAGAACTTGGACATCAGACTACCACCAACCCACCCGATAATGGGTTTCACAAACCAAGGGGCGGCACGTCCAGCTAAAGTCAAACCAATCATAAACGTGAGTGGAGGCTGCAAAGAACCTTCAGCAAACTGGGTGTAAAAATCAACAGCTGCATCTGCGTCATCGCTTTCTGGAGTCAGCACTTTTTTTTGGTCAAAGTGTTTGATGATGTAGTTGGAGATATGTCCAGACTCTGCAAGAATTCTCTTGTTTCCATTCGAGTCAATCTCAACGACAGGAGACTTACCCAATGGGTGGACCTCCTTCAGATCCTGTGGGGAACGGCCCCTGACACGGTAGTGTGGCTTGACATCATACTTGAGATCCAGCTCCTCAAAGAGCCAGAGAGAGCGGATTGCTCTGGACTGGTTGAGCCTTTGAGAGGTTGTTAGTCTCGGAGCGACAACAAGAATCGGGAAAACACGTACCAGTGAAGGGTGATTATTGGCATTGCAGCAGACATTGGTCACTTGTAGACGTATTCATCCGAGTGGTCAAGGTGAGCCATATTTGTCTTTTGATGTGTTGTACAACTCTGCCAAACCCCGCAGCGCGAAGAGCGGCAAAATGGGCGGCTATTGTCGGTTTGAGGTCCCCGGGTGATTAGCCGCCCAAACCCTGTATTCTACTCGATTATGGCTCCAAAAAAAGAGCGGTAGAATAGGAAATAGGTTTGAACTAATAAAGGCACATCAATTTACTGAAAGACGAAGAAGGCAAAAAAAAGAGAAGAGTTACGGACCAAAGAAACTCCCGGAATCCTCGGCCCCTCCGCCAGGTCTTACCATTTAGCAGCAACCCCTCACGCCGATCCGCATATACGAAGAATCGATTTGTACTGCGTGTGCGGAAGGAGAATGGCGAGATCAAGCACCAGAAGCCTCTGATTTTCATGGATTATGCTGTATCGCCGCCTATTTGCAAGTAATAAGGCACCTGTGCCGAGGAAGCAACCAAACGACCCTGCAGTGTGACTCGTGACCACTGACCACCGATATTCCCTCATCCACAAGGATACATTTTATCTGCAAGTGGCCTACAACCACATTAAGGCAATGGCAGTAGAAAGACAAGATCTCAGATATTGAGGCACCATAGAAGAATATGAACAGAATTTATTACAAAAGATCAAGAAGAAATTCAGTTGGCATCAAGCGAATGTTGTTAGCAGAAGACAGAAGTGCCAAATTATTCATCAACAGGGTTGGCACTGAGCTTTCCCTTGCTAGCCTCATCAACTTTATTGATAGCTTTCCTAAAAGCTGGACTCTTGGTGACGCGCTCACTCCACTTCTGTAGAAGAGGATACTTGTTCTTGTCAAGACCAATATCGAAATGGTAGCGATTGCCGATCATGCAGATCTGGGCGACTGGGTAGACAAGAATAATGTCTGCAGCAGACAGCTTTCCACCAACGAAATAAGTGCCACCAGCCTTCTTAAGCTCATTCTCGAGGTAGCTCAAATGGAGGTTGACTTCAACAAAGTTGTACTCGTCACGAAGTTGCTTGTTGTACTTGTGAACGACAGTACGGGCCATGAAGGGTGCTCTTCTGTCACCCACGCCCATCACAGTAAGCATGGTGAGAGGTGGTTGAAAAGACCCCTCAGAGTAGTGCAAGTAGTACTCAATCTTCTGAGCATCATCCTGGCTTGCTGGCCTGAACTTTCCCTCCTTGTCAAACTTATCAATGAGGTACTTGATAATACACGCAGACTCGACTAATTGCTCTTTCTTTCCATCAGCATACTCAAGTTCAACAACTGGACTCTTCCCCAAAGGATGGATCTTGCGTAAAGAAGGATCAATACGTTCTTCCTCATTACGGCCATACAGCTGGAGTTCGTACTCGAGCCCGAGTTCCTCCAACAACCAAAGGATTCTTTGTGCTCTAGATGCTTCGAGCCTGATTGATGAAAGATTAGCAAACTGTGCATGTCACTACACTCCGACGAGAAATGCTTACCAGTAGACAGTGATTTTTGGTGCAGACATTAATTTCAAAATTTAGATACCCTTTAGATACCCCTATTATTTATCCCAAATTACCCCAGAGGATCTCCTCATATTTATAAACTCTGAAACATGCATCTATTGTATAAAAAGTTAAAGCCGAGATGCAAACAGCCAGTGTGGGGAGATGATACCTTCCCCTCGCCCCTCGTCATGTCGTATTCGAATTGGGCACACTCCAAAAGGCCTTGGTTCTAACAAACAAACAAAACTATGCTCGTAAAGCAATCGGGATGCACAAATTATATCCTCCCGTCTCTTGGGCCATACCGGTAAAAGACTTCAGATGTGCCGAGAACATAACTAGATCTCCAATAGACCGCAACTAAACCTCTCAACCACAGTCCATTCCATTAGATCTACAATCTCCAGCAACATTGTAATATCAAACAAGTTTAATCGTACATACCGGTAGCTTTATAATTTAAATAACACAAATGCCGAATGGAGAGAGAAAGCACAATCACAATGTTGCCTCAATCTCATCCAATCTTTTCGTCGAGTGCTCCTCTAACGCAACAGCGTCCATGTAAACTGGAGATCCTTCCTCGTTGTAGAACTTCGCATTTGTGAAGGTTCTCAATAACTCATCCTTGAAGTCCGAGAACTTCTTGAGCTTGTTGGTCTTAAGATTTCTTCTGATCGTGTTCAGAGCAACTGGTTGAGAAATGAGCTTGTAATAGTCTGGATATAACTTCCTTGAAGGCATGTGGATGAAATACTCACTCAGTAAATGTCCATCTTCAGCGGTCAATCCTTGAACCTCATCAAGCAACTCCAAGGCTGCAGGAATCCAAGCTGGTTGAATTTTCTTGGATTTCTTGCTAGCAAAAGAGTCATCACCAGACATAGCCGAGTCATCAACACTGTCATTATACTTTGGCTCAGCAGTGGCAGATCTTGATCTCTTAGAACGACGACCGTTGGTTGCAGGAGTTGAAGCTTCTTCATCTTCAACATCATCGTCTTGGTCTGTCCCGTTCTCAAATGCCACGCCTGATTTTCTCTTCTTTCTTCTTTCTTTTGCAGCTCTCTTACGATCAATAGCTGCCTCGACAGTATCCTCGTCATCATCCATGGCCATCAACCATTGTTCTTCGGTTAGGCCATCATCATAGTAAACACGCTTCTTCTCTCTTGTACGGCCCAACTCTTTTGTCTCTTCCTCAAAGTGTTGCTCAATATCTGTGGTAAAGATTTCTGGCAGTTCCTTCTCGGTCAACAATCTTTCTTTCCAGCCACCTTTTCTGCTCTGAATCTTCTCCTCTGTCTTTCTCTCTAGGTCCATGTTAGAGAAGAGCTCTCTCTCCTTATCATTTCTGGCCAAGATATCATTGAGATCATCGTCATCCAGTTCACCAGATTCTTCATGGTTCTTACGACCTTCACTCTCCAACAGTTGCTTCAAGAAGGCTTCTTGTTCTTCAGATGTGGACTTATTATCAAACTTACCAGCCTGAATAACCTTACCATCAATATCCAACTTCTTCAGCGCTCTCTCCAAAATAACCTCTTCAACTGTATCAGAAGTCACCAATCTCAAGATTCTCACTTCATTCTTTTGACCAATTCTATGAGCACGATCCTGAGCCTGCAAATCCTGATGAGGGTTCCAATCCGAGTCAAAGATGATAACTGTGTCTGCAGACTGCAAGTTCAAACCCAAACCACCAGCTCTGGTAGACAACAAGAAACAGAAGTAATCGGAATCAGGTCTATTGAACACCTTAAGCATGCCAGTACGATCGTCAGCTTTGGTACTACCGTCCAATCTCAGATACTTCATGTCCTTGTATCTCAAGTAGTCCTCCATGATGTCCATAACCTGTGTCATCTGGAAGAACATCAAGACCTTGTGACCTGTAGCTTTGAACTTTGGTAAGACTCTGTCCAAAATCTCAAACTTACCACTGCATCTCCACATCATGTCTGTAGTTTCTCTTGTTGGGTTGATCACATTCTCAACTTCTTCAAACACATATGGATGGTTACAAATCTTTCTCAACTGCATGATTTTGTTGTTCAATCCCTTAATACCAGACTTTGTTGCACCACTGTTACCAGCACCAACAAACAATGCATTGTGTTTCAACATCTGTTGGTAGAGAACGTACTGCAAGCCAGAAAGCTTACACTTGACAACCTTTTCAACCTTATCTGGAAGATCCTTCTCGACTTCCTTCTTCAAACGACGTAGCAAGAATGGTCTGAGGACCTTGTGAAGTCTTCTGATAACCAACAACGTCTCTTCTTCTGACAGTTCGATCTTCTCTTGACCACCAGTGTTTTCAAATGGCGTGTTAAACCACTCGTCAAATGTCTTTTGAGAATTGAAAACTTTTGGCAATACAAAGTTCAACAGTGCCCATAACTCAGGCAAGTTATTCTGCAGTGGCGTACCTGTCAGAATCAACCTGTTCTTGGTGTGGTAGTACTGAGCAATGGTCAAAGACAACTTGGAGTTGGCATTCTTCATACGATGACCTTCATCAATAATCATGTGAGCCCATCTCAGTTTGCACAAGACTGGACGATCCTTGATGATATACTCGAATGTGGTCAAGAGGACGTTGAAGTTTCCTGATCTGACTTCGTATGCCAAGTTCTTACGCTGTTGTGGAGAACCCTTGTACACAATGGTCTTCAGTGATGGTGCCCACTTCTCAAACTCCAAAGTCCAATTGGTGATGGTGGATAACGGAACAATGACCAAGTATGGACCTGGTTGATTCTTTTTCTCGATCAAGTATGTAATCAAAGATAATGTCTGGATGGTCTTACCCAAACCCATTTCATCAGCCAAGATACCATTCAGATGGTTGTTATAAAGAGACACCATCCATTGTAAACCTTTAATCTGGTATTCTTTCAAAGTACCACCAACAAGGAGAGAAGGTTGCTTCGTGACTTCTTCCTTGACTCTGTGAGCCACTTCAAAGTAGTCAATCTTCTCTCTCTCCTCGTCGGTCATTTCAACCGGTTCAATCACTTCACCATTAGCAATTCTAGCAGCAGCCTGTTGTGTTTGAACAGCACGAGCCAAGCCATCCAAGAAGGAGTTGGTTTGCTTCAACAAGTGGGTGATTCTAGTATCCTTAGTCTGATCAAGCAATTTCAAGTAGGCCTCTTCATCGTTTGCCTTCAAGGCTTGCAAACGCTGTCTTGCTGTCTTCTCCAACTTCTTTCCCTCATCCTTCTCAATCTGAGAATGGAGTTGAGTGATTGACTTTGCAAAGTGCAATCTTCTATTGATTTTGTCCTGTCTATCATGGGTCATTTCACTGGCAAACTCGAGAATCTTCTCAACCTTCTGTTTATGCAATGCCTGCTCAATACGTTGTTTCTCGAGCTTCTGTTGCTTTTCAAGTTCCTCCACCAGTCTTGCAGTTTGTTTGGCCACAATCTTTGGTCTAACTTGGAGTGATCTCTGCGCAGATTGGGTGATTGGGTGTGCCTTTAAGTAGTCAACAGACGTATGTGCCTTGGCTCCAATGGAGTAGAGGAAGTTTTGTCTGAGAGTTTTTTGCTTATCAAGCAATCTCAACGACTTCAACTCAACAAGCGCCTTGAGCTTCAAATCGTCAGCGTGCTTTGACAAGTCATCTGCAGCTTCAAGTTCAATGTCATCGACCTTGACGGTTCCAAGGTTGGAGGGGAGCTTTTCCAGCTCCTGGATTCTCTCATTGACCCTGGTCAAAATGAGGCGTTCCGTGTATGGAGTTCCAACAGTTCTGGTTGAATCATCCGGGATTGCGTTGCTGAACCTATC
This sequence comes from Petasospora euphorbiiphila, assembly GCA_030556625.1. Lineage (NCBI taxonomy): Eukaryota > Fungi > Ascomycota > Saccharomycetes > Phaffomycetales > Wickerhamomycetaceae > Petasospora > Petasospora euphorbiiphila. The sequence continues at coordinate 52,704 of JAKTUJ010000020.1, read as the reverse complement.
ACGAACACCCAAGTTTAGCAACCGATCCGGAAGCTTCTCTGTAGTCTTGATCACCGATACTTCTGATGGAACCGGAAGTCCCTCCTCTGGTTCCTTTGTGTCAAATCCCAGTTTGTTCTGAATAACATCAGGAACATCGAGGTTCTTGGACAAGAATTGGAAAGCGACAAGTTGGTCACGCAATGTTTCAGCATCGTACTCTCTCTTTTTCGCTTGGAATGCCCTGATTTTTTCCAATTTCTCCTGGTACTCCTGCTGGCGTCTGCTGACCTGATGCAAGAGCTTCTCGATAGCGACCTGCTCTTCTGGATGGATATGAAGCTCACGCAGAGACTTGAGCCTCAGAACAAAAGAGTGCAGTTCATTCGCTGAGCGTGGCAAAGAGAAGACAAAAGCCGGTTTTTGCGGCGAGGAGTCCACGGTCATGGTGGCATTGGTGTCCGAGCTCGCTGTGAGCGGCTGTGGAGTAAGAGACATCGCTGTTTCGGCCGATCTCTAAAGAGAAAACAACCAGCTAATGGCGGCGGCGAAAAAACGGGAGCCTCGGCGGGGGAAAAAGGGGTACAGATCAAAGGGGAGTTGTATTCCAGGCGATTACAACAAATTTGAGTCGATTTGTGCTGCTATGCTGTTGTGCCGCCGTGCTTTTCAGGCCGGTTTCGTGTGATGAGGCCGATTTCGCTGATGTTTCGTTGGCGCTTTCCCGTACACGCGTCCATGGCGGCGGCCCTCCAAAACTGTTGATGTTTTTGTTTTTTTTTCTTTTTGCAGTCGCAGTTCGCGAATTTTCGCGGCTTGTGATTCAAAGCCGGGTAACTCGAGAGCCCGCTCCCCTTTAAGAGCTTCGCTGTGGGTTCTGTTGATCAGACTGGCAGTTTACTGTTGAGATAGAAGTGATAGGTGCTGTGAGTCAACAAGATAATCGTTTAGTCTCTTGATCGGCTCCTTGTTGTCTGATTCGTTGCGAGAACGACCAATAGAGGTGAATGATATTCGGAATTCCGTGCGCTGACAAAGGATTGTGTACTTCTTGTGTGCAGGTATTCCACTTCAATCTCTCAGAACACCTATGAGTCATGGTTTTGTAATGGTCATTTATCTAGCAGTTGCATTCCAATTATTGATAGGCCACTATAGCTACTTCCCCATTGGGTTTAAGCCTAAGTTATCACCTCGCACCTCGCACCACATCGGTGATTGATGATGGGTGATGAGATACTGTATTCTGTAGTTGACTTATCATGGAACTAATCAATCATGTCCTATATATATATGGTTATTGAGGAAACCATATGTCGCTGAACCATTAATCGTGTCTGGAGATACACCTATTTTTTGTCGACGGACTTCGGAAATCCGTCCAGCGGAATTCCGCTGGTACACGGACTTCATTTGTAACAACCACTTTTCAACAAGCCGTCGGACGTCCTTCCTAAAATAACCTCAGAATATAAATAGAAGAAGAAGAAGTCTCCAAGCACTTACAAAATGGATCAGTCTATACCTAATCAAAGCTTATAACTCAAGAAATGCCTTCCCAACCAACTATAACTCTTCACTGGTCGGAAACCACCCGTGCTGTCAGAATCATTATTCTTCTGGAAGAACTTGGCCTGAAATACACCATCGTTCCTCACGACAGAAAGGGACATATCGTCTCTCCAGAGAGTGTGTTCGAAGTGAGCCCAGTTGGAAAGATCCCTATCGTCGAGCTCGATTACGGTGATGGTCACGAGAAGATTACTCTTGAAGAGTCTGGTCATATTGTGAACTACATGATCAAGTGGTTTGATACTGAGAAACGTTTTGCTCCATCTACCGACAATGGTTTGAAAGATTTGGACTATTATCTCCACTTTACGGAGGCATCAGTTCAACCTTATATCAGTTTCGCCCTCTTTGTTCCCAAGTTGATTGAGCTGACTACTGAGTTACCAGAGGACTTTAGATCAAACTTCCCAAATGTCCAAGAACATATCAATGATCTTTATGTCTTCCCAAGGGAGAAGCATTACCTTGACCATCTTGAGAAGGCTTTGAATGAGCACAAGGAAAAGTACAACACTGATAAGCCATACTTTGTTGAGAACAAGTACACTGCTGCCGAGATTATGCTTAGTTTCCCTGTTGCCTTGGTCCTCTTTGGCCATCCTGTCTTTGCATCTGTTGCAGACAAGAAGAAGTACCCATTGGTCGCAAATTGGGCGGAGTACGCTGTCTTAAACAGGGAATCGTTCAAGAAAGCCATGGAAATCCAAGAGGAGATCGTTCAAAGTGGTTTCAAAGTCTATACCAGAGACTAAAAACACTTCAGCTACTTCTATATCCATTTCAGATGAATAAAAAGTCAATGCTATTAAAACCAAAACAGAATAACGTCTATGTAATAGCGAGGTGAGCTGTGTCTTCTAAAAGATCTTTAACTTCTGACTCTTCAGCTTCATGTAGGCCTCCCTCCTCCTTCTTGCTCTTTACCACTTCCTTTTTGATCTCCGTCTCTTCCATCACCTTCAAAACATTGTATTCCTGATCAATAGTGACAATCCTCACTATATTGGCCAAGTACAGCGTTTTCAATTTTTGCTCCATGATACTTCTAGCCTCCTTCAATGCAGACTCTGTGTGCTTGCTCATTCTCATGAAGGCATCTGGGATTACCAAGTACGACTCTCCACTTACCCACTTCAGTTGTACTTTCAGTTCCTTAGACAGGAAGAAGGGGATAACAACATCTGCAAGATCATCTTTATTGACCCCAACAACACAGTTCTCAATGAGTAGGGCATTGTACTCAGCACATGACATCATATCCTGTGGTTCGGACGAAACAGGAGTTCTAATAACCTTCTTCTTCTGTGCAGCTAAATGTTTCTCATAAGCATTAACAGCATCCTTTAACGAGTACTTTGGTACCTTACAATTTTGTGTCTTCTTAATGAATACACTTCTGTAAGGTTCTGGATCTTGACTCTCTGAGTAAAGTCCATAAGTCTCGGCCATTTCATGGATAAACTCTCTCTGCTCTCTTCTCATTGGCTTGAATGATAGACTTGCCTTGTCAGACGACATGAATTCCTTGAAAGTAAGTTCTACGCCCAAACACCACTTGCGTTGAGCCTGAACTGTCTTGAGTGTATTAGCAGGATATTCCAACTCCTCGAGTGCGAGAACCGTCTCTTCTTTGGTAATACCAAATGCTTCTTCCAATCTTTCTTGTCTCTCTTTCAGAACACAAGACACATCACACGCCAAAACCGTCTCAGCAGCACTTGGTTGTGAAGCAGAAGCATTACACCATGCTTTTCTTTTCAATCTGCCACATTTGCACGATTGTTCAACTTCCTCCTTACATGGTTTGGAATCATCACACCTGGATGGGAAATGGCATTTGGATTTATCAACGTGCACACAATACTTTTTCCTCTTGCCACAGATTGATGTGCATTTGCACAGTCCTTTGTGACAAGTCGTCAGACAATGGTGTTGACATGGCAAGAGCTTGTTACATCTCTCAGTACAGAAAACTTCTTCCTGGAAACATAGAGCACGAACCATATTCTTTCCACAGTTGCAGCGTTTTTCAAGTGAGAATGTACATTTTGGACAGGGGACATCATCTGGGTGACAATGATGTGGTACCTGTGGATGACCGCATGCCAATTCCCTGACACATTGATGCTGACAAGGTGGGAGGACTGTACCACAACGGACAGGCGCTGGAACAACAGTCTTGCCACAGTGACAAACCAAGTCATCATTTGTGGATTCCAAACATGGGGGACAGGGACCAGTATGACAAGTTCTGTGACAAATATGGTCTGGATTCCCACAAGAAAGCCTTTTGTTGCATGTTTGTAAACATATATGGGATGCCTCGACGTGAAATGCTTCATTTTGGCCTCTAGTATCGACTGTATTGTTTCTGATACCCTTCTTCCTCAAACGTTCCCTTATCATTGCAGAATTCTCATCGGGACAACAAATCTTGTTGCATCTGTGACGACGACATGATAATAGTGCAGTGCATTTCCTCTTACATGATGCAGTATACCCTTGTTGGACAAACTTGCATGGCACGATGAATGAATTGAATCCACACTGACACTTGACACGCATGAGCTCATAACAAGGAGAGCATTCTCCCTCGTGACATGGGAAGATACAGTGATGTCCACATGGAAGAGTCTTGTTGCAGATTTTGTCACAAGTTGGAATTGGATCTGTACATGACTTCCTTGTGCCTTCGATCGTTGTCTGTCCACAATGACACGTCTTGACTAGACCTGGGGTCAATGGACATTTTGGTGGTTTTTGTAGTACTGGTTCGCATTCTCTGTCAGTGGAATGAATACCGCAATCGTATATCAATGGTGAAACACGTGTACATTTGAAAGTTCCGATCCAATTGTCACTTTTTGTCTTTCCAAATGATTTCTTGGGTATCCTAGAGTGACACTTGATCATATCTTTGGTCTTACCGCAATAACACAATGACTCAACAAATTCTGAGCACTTACCACACAGTCCATCATGGCATACTTTGCCACATACATGTGCTTCACAGGGAAGTAACTCTTGACATGGCTCGTCGCAGTTCCAACCTTCTTCATAGGGTGTGATGACACAAGGCCATTGATTGTCATGCTTACCACAGTGGCACTTCATAATTGGGCCAAGTGCGTTACACTCGGCATGTGGTCCAGGGTGACATGGTAGGGTACACTTGTGTGGGCAGCCTTTCAACTGGGCACCACACGTCTGACCACATGAGCCTGGGTTCAACGGGTTTATAGCTGGATGAAGCACTTTTTTACACCAACACTTGTGCTGGAACTTTTGCCTTGCATGCGTGGAGTGACAAGCGGGACACTTCCAGTTGCCATCTTCATCAGTAGAGGAACCTTTAGTTGACCAACTGGAGATACAAGAGATGTGGTAGACTCTGTAGCAATCTGCGCAGGGCCAAACACGGTCTTCAGGTCCAATTTCTGCAGTACAAACCAGACAAACGTAGGTTTCATCTCTGATCTCCTTCAAAATTGCCCTTCCGAGATCAAGCTCTTCTTCCTCGGACTCAGCATCGTCATGATCTGATTCAGACTCAGACAGGGCATCGCTCTCGGAGTTTTCCTCATCGCTGCTCAAGCCATGCTGCTCAAATCCAGCGTGATCCAGCTTCTCACCGTGACAAGACTCGGCAGCAACACCCCTCACAGTCAAGGCAACACCTCCATCAGCACCAGTATCTCGTACCATTCGTTGTTCTCCTGTGATCTGAGCAGAAGAAGTGGCGTAGTTACTGCTGGTTGATGAGCCATACAAAATTGATGAGGAACCGGCTTATGTAATCAGCCGTATAACCGATTATATAAGCACAACACCCGGACACCAAAATACCAGACACGGCGAAAAGCCGATTGACCAGTGAGCTTAAAGAAGAAACTCATGACTAAAAGAAGAGGTTAGGAGACTATAAACAGTGAGAAATGAGACAAACACTGCTGAGAAGAATTGCGAGCGACCCATGGGCCAAGAGGTAAGTAGCAGTTTTCGCTTTTGTTACGGAACAAACGGTCTTCAGACGGAGCTCTCTTTCGGAGCGTAAAGCTGAAGGGGACTCATTGCTCTTGTGGAAACAGAGATACTAACAGTAAAACAGAGATGCATGGAGATACCAGGGCCATTTCTCCAAGAGCTACATGTACCGCAACTTATGGCCGGGCTTCTCGTACGGTGTGGGGGCCTTTGTGGTCTACGTTGTTGCCGAGAAGCTCTTCTTCCCACCAGAGCATCACCACCATGACGAGCACGAGGAGCACCATTAATTTGTTATACACCAAGAGACCATCTCCTACTGATGCTGTTATTTATTTGTTATTTATTGCAGTTTACCTTGCACCTATTTATTGAAAACACCATTTACATGCTTTACACTGTCGAAGGAAGTAGGCTCCTCATGGGGGAGATGAAACTGATGATCATACGCTAGTAACGTCATAATAGTATTATATCCAAATGTATCATATTCTGCCACCAGTACGGCCTATAATAATTATAGCTAGCTGTTAGATAAATTTATATATAAAAAGGGAGAAAACAATAGCTCGATCAGGACAACTTCCCCTTCAGGTGTGCGTTTTAGAGCGTGCATCTCCCGCAGCATGGTTGAACAAAATGGCTAAACGGCCATCAAAAGAGAGAAAAGGGGGAGAATGTGAAGCTCTTTCCACCCTGAGCCACATTATTCACCCAATTCTTCACAGAAAAGGTCGAGGATTCCCAGATACTGCGCTCGAGGACGAAATCATGGAGGACGATTTGCTCGGTGCTTTTGAGGACCTGGCACCCCCCAGGCCGATTGAACACCTAGGTACTTCCGATATGACCTTTGACGGCCGACTCTCGGAAAACCTAAAGATCTGGGAAGACGGCGGTGCCAGTGGATGCGGTGGGAAGGTCTGGATCGCAGGCGATCTGCTGTCTAGGTACGTTCTTGACACAGACCTCACTGGGAGAAAGAAAGTGGTTGAGATTGGAAGCGGAACCGGGCTCGTTGGGCTGGCGTTGGGGAAAAGCCACAAGAGAGACAACGATATGAAAATTTGGATCACAGATGTTGACGAATTGGTGCCTTTAATGAAGAAGAATATCAACCTCAACGGGCTTAGTGAAACTGTCAGTGCTGCCACGCTGAGCTGGGGAGAGCCGTTACCGGCATATGCTCAAGAAGGTGTTGATCTGGTTTTGGCTGCCGACTGCGTCTATTTGGAGAAGGCATTCCCACTCTTGCAGAAGACTCTCTTGGACTTAACAGAGAAGAATGATCCAATTGTCTTGATGAGTTATAGGAAAAGACGCAAAGCTGATGCAAAGTTCTTCAACAAGATCAAAAAAAGCTTTGATGTGGTTCCTATTACTGATTTTAGAGATTATGAATTCTTCACTAAAGAAAGAGTAAGTCTTTTCCAATTGGTAAGAAAACGTCCAAAACCTTTACATACTTCCAACCTTTCCACCAACGAGACACAACAGATCCAGTCAAACTTGTAAGTTATGACCTTTCTCTATCCGAAATAGGCGGGACGCGGTTCTCTAATGTGATATATGTGATTCTTATATGTACATGCATTTTTCCTCACCTCTGTGCTATGTTTTCAATTATTCTCAGGTCCCGATCTCTTCGCCTGGGCAATCTTAGACAACTCTGTAGCCTCAACCTTCCACTGATCAATAACAGTCTGTTCCTGTTTAGCACCATGCTCCAATGGAGAATCCTTGTAAACAGCACCAAACATTTCATTTTCCTCCCTGCTCACTTGGTCTTCGATCTCCTCCTCCATTCTGACTCTATAAAACTCAAATCTTGCCTTGTCGTATGCCTCTTCCACAGTCATGTCCTGTTGCAAGAGGTATAGCGTTCTCTGCACAACACTTTCACCATCGAGAGGTGTGTTCAGTTGCTTTATTGAGCTCCAGTCCTGTTTATTAATGTCCTCTCCCGTGTTCTCCAAAAGGATCTTTGGTCTTGCCAACTCCCATGGATGCTGTTCGTAGAAGAGTGATCTCAACTCATCCTCGACAAATCTCAACTTGTTTGGCTTGTACATGCTCTTCCCGCTGCGTTGTGATAGTCTAGTCTTGTAAAGCGCACGGCCCGATCTCTTGTCAAACGCACCAGCTCCCAATTGGAACCCTTCTGGCTTAGGTGTGTTCTTTGGCTCAAGAATGAAGGTCTTGTTTGGCGGGTTGGCTCCAACAACGTCCATCCAGGCCGGCTTGTTGCTCAGCACACCGGCTTTGAGATACGTCGACGTTCTTTCCAGAACATTCACGGCTTTCGTCTGAAGCTTCATCTCGATCTCAGCAATCTCAATAGACGAATAAACGTGAAATGATGGTATTCCTCTTCAACTGCTTCGAAGTGCTGGAAGCCAAAAAGTGAAAAAAAACGTGGTCGCGAATGATGATGTAATCGTTACGTATAGTATTATGTAATCATGATATATGTTTCCCTTACCGAAAATTGGAGACACTTTTGCGATGGGGAGTAAATGGTTTCAATCATTGTTATTAAAAGTACTGGAAGTGTAAGGGAAAGTGGTACTGATGTCTTCCCTGAGCACTTTTTTGATATCGCTTTTGTCTAAGCCCGCAAAATACCCCTCGCTTGAGGCTCTGTTGAAGAAAGAACCAAGCATTCAATCATCAGTACGGCATTTCACACAACAACTACCCATCAACAAAGACCACGTCAAAGTACGAGCGGAAAGGTTGAATATACCACGGTCTGGGTACCAGCATGTTTCCCGATCGGTATACTACAGTTTCCTTCGGGAGTTGTATCCAATAGAAGGGAAGTGGGTCAACCATAACAAGTTATACTCTGCATACTCATCTCTCCCGAAACCACAACCTCTTCATGTGGAACCACATCATTTGGAAGAACTAATGACTAGGTTTTGCACAGCAGATGGCGAGCACGGTCGGAAGGCTGCATCAGAGGCCTTTGTCAAGATCATCAACACGCTAAAGAATTCAGGGTTCCCCGTCAGCACCAAGGAGATCAACAGTTTGATATATCTCAAGAATTATGATCAGAAAAGTGTCATCCATGTGAAAAGATCGTGGTATGCTATCAGCGATGATATCAAAGATGTAAGCACTTTGAACATTTTCCTCAAGTTTGCGGTAAGGTTTGAGAACTATGCCTTTATCAAGGAGATCTTGGATTTTATGAAGGAGAATAAGATCTTGTTTGACAGGGTATCTTATGACTGTATTTTGAGATACCTTGGTGCTAACCTAAGACTTGAAGACTCAACCAACTTATTAAAAGCCATGTTCAAGGATGGTATATGTTTGGACATTGCTCTAATCAATTCCGCCATGGCTACTTTGGTCAGGGCTGGAGATCTTGAAGGAGCAGAATCAGTTCTCCAGAAGCTTGTTAGCAGATCACCAGCCGTGAGTGAGATGAAGACTTCGACAGATAGAAAGAATCACCTCTCGCTGATGATGTATCTCGACACACTTGGTCGTCAAGATGGAGATTTATTGCTCTTCATCCCATCCCCGACGTTTGACACATTCAAGCCCTTCCTTGCATATTATTCCTCCCTGGCTTACTTTGACCCTTCCAAAATAACACTATTATTGAAGTTGATGCTTTACTCAAGAGTGCATATACCGACCAAGTATTTCAATACGATTCTACAAGCTTTCAGCGACAATGATGAGCCGATGACGGATCAACTGCAACTCATGAGTCAGTTTCTCTCAAGAGGCGACCTTGCCGTTGACCATAAGCTATACAATGAGCTTATATCAATGCTGCAGAAGCAAGAGCGATTCCAATCGGACCTCGTTAATGACATTGATGAGAGTTGGAAGCCCGAGAGTAAGTTGCCTCATTGGAAACGGGACGGCAATGGATCGGATCTCGACAAGCTGGCAAAGCACACACTTGATAGGCTAATTACTGGATTATAGTATATTGCAAGGTGTATGATGGCAAAAGATACGGCATAGATGTAAAAAGATATGATGTAAAAGATATGATGTAAAAAGATTGTACAAAACCCCAGATGGCGCTGTCCTGATTGGGAAAGCGCATTGCGCGGGAATGCCTTACCCCAAATCCGAAATTAGTCTTTCTTTAATCTCTACATCTTGATGAAACAGGAAAGCAGTGTGTTGGGGAAATCAAATATACAGACAATGCAAAGGATGATAATACAAGTCTTTACTCTTTGCTTTTTATCATACATCGGACTTGAGTGGTGGGGCAGGGCCTTGGGATGTCGAAGCCTCGAGACCTTCCAAGTAGACTGCACCTTCTGCGTCGATTGAGTCCTCGTCTAGGTTTGATTGTGGGCCATGGTAGTATTTGAACTTGTAGACAAAGTAATAGAGCATTGACAAGATGGATGCACCGCCGTTGAGTACGATGGTGTAGTTCATTGTGTCCTTCTCGACGACAGTATCATCTGGGAAACAACACATGACGATGATGAAAAGCTGGAAGAAGATGGAGATCCAATTCACAACGGGGGACCAGAATGGACCTAGATAAAACTTCCCCGGGATGAAGTTTGCCGTTGGTACGAGGAATCTGAGGATCTGAGGTGTCACCCATGCCAGGTAGTTACCCCAAATGGAAAGGGAAAAGAGGGCATTTGCAGCAGTCGAGCCAATGATACAAAGACATCCAATGGCAAGGGAAATGATGGTGGAGAATACAATGGCTCTGATTGGTGTGGCCAAAGTCTTGTTGACAACCTTGATGAAACCAGAATATGGAAGACCATCATCACGTGCAAAGGCCCAGACCTGTCTAGAGATGGCAATAAGCACAGAGGCACCCATGAGGAACTGTCCAACGGAGATGAGTGCCATGAAGGCAATAGCCCATTTTCTCCCCAATGAATCCAAAAAGATCTGTGCCAATGGTTGACCAGTTGAAGAATCAAAGAGACGGTTAATGTCAGGAATCATACATGCACAAATGACAATGTTAACAAAGAACCCCAAAATCCAACATGCGGCGATAGAGCCGACGATGCCAATTGGCACTGCCTTAGCTGGATCCTTTGCCTCTTCTGACATGTGGACACAGGAGTCAAAGGCACCAATGGTCCAAACGGCAGGCATCAAACCGAATTGTAAGAAAGACCATCCATCAGGCCAAGAGGAGAAGTTCTCAAAATCACCAAAGATGTAACCCCCATCGTTGAAAGAGCCAATGTTACGTTTTGTTCCAATTGGCACGGCAATGAAGAAGAGCACCAATAGGAAACAGTTCACGTAGATGGATATGGCTTGTAATCTTGCGACAAAGTTTGACGATAGGCAAACAACGAGCATTTGAAGAATGACGCATCCGGCAAAGACACCATAAGTCATTGCATCTGTGATGACAAAGTCCTCGTGTGCCAAGTTTGCACAGGCAAGGATCTGTCCTGCTAATCCATATGTAATGGAGCAAAGAGCACCACAGAGTGCTAGGGAATTTGTGATTCCAATGTAGAAAGAGAGTGGGACTTTCCACTTCTGTGGGGCATAGTGGTATGACCAGTAGTAGAGTCCACCGGACGTTGGCAGGGAGGAGGCCAGCTCGCTCATACCGATGCCAATGGCCACGAGGAAGAACCCGGTGATGAACCAGCCCCAGACGACACCGACTGGGCCTGCCGTGAGGCCGATGGAGATTGTGGAGGCGATCGAGGGCAGCAGACCCATGATGGAGAAGGAGATACCAAAGACCTCGATGGTGGAGTAGTTACGTCTCAGCTCCTGCTTGTAGCCCATCTGGGCGAGGATCTCGGCGTCCATGTTGATTTCGCCATCGACATCTGTGTGGATCTTGTGGCTCGAGCGATGTGAGAGATGTGAGAGGTGTGAAGTGGCCTGGTGGATGTCGACCGATGAGGTGTGGAACCCTGAGGACTTGATGGAGCCCGAGCTGTTTGTCGGTTTGATCGTCATGGTTGCACCTTACTCCTGCAATAGATCGGCACAGAGAGAGAGAGATAGGAAGAAGACCAGATATATATAAGCACCGACTCCTCTTTAGGCACCCCGCAGAATCAGCGCATCTTCTATCAGCTATGTGGCTGAACAATTGAAGGCTTTGAGGAGAGAGGCAAGAGATCGATCGAGTGTTGATTCCCAAAACGGATGGCGCCGTGACACCTGGCGGTGCAGCGTGTTGCAGCCATCGGAAGCAGCCGTTGGCGGGCATTTTGGCGATGAGAAGGCAAGGAGGGAAGGCCCGATAACGCTATCATTTTCACTGGAATTACACCACTATCTCGTGGTCTCCGAACGTGCTATTTCCCGCTGCCCTGGTGGCTGTCCTGCGAGCCAATGAGGGCCGGGCATGCTGGAATTAAGCCTTTGATAACGTCCTAGAACCCACAAGCGGACACGGCGACCTTATCAGGTCAGCAGAGAAAGGAAGGGAAGGAAGGAAGGAAGAGAGGAAGGGAACCAGCTTCAACAAGCAACAAGCAACACTGCAGGTCCAATCAGACGAGATCGAGGCCCTGCTAAAAGCAAGCCAAAAGTGCTAAAAGTGTGAAACCCCATTGCCGTAGAGATCGTATCATTACGTCACTACCGTTGGTTTCCTATACACTCAGAATTCTATGCAGCACCCCCTCACCAGTGTGATAAGAGCGCCGTGGAGAGGAAGCTTGCTGCTATGTGCCTCTCTGTGTGAATGCGCGCGGGAGTCGACTCTTCTAGACAGCGATCTCATTGTGGTGATCTCTAGTCGATCTGTGAGGGGTTAGACAGTTGAAGATTTGTTGCTTATGCCTTCTACTTTCTACTACTACTGGTATATATTAATTGGTTGTAAATAATTAATTGCCGATTAGGAAGTTCCCCGATTAGGCAACTCGATGACCTTTCTCTTCTTCTCTTCATCCTATTCATTCACCCTTGGATTGATCTAGAATACCTCTGTATCATATTACACTATTACATATGTATATATAGTAAGCACTGGTAGATCTCATATATAAGAGAGGATATGGTCACGTGACTTACCTCTATTCGTAACACCCGAAGATGGCCAGATAGCAAGTAATTCAAGTCATCCAATGTTTAATGACACTACCACGGCCTATAGACTCATAGAGTAATCCATAGCCACAGCAAATTGTAAGTGGCGACTTGACTGCGGTGCTTAGCTGAGCATCGCGATGGTGGAAAACAAACAAACACCGCAACAAACACAACAAACTCTTCACATGAACTCAACACACATCTACACATCATCACGAACTACAAATGGTATGTCTTTCTGCTTGTCTTCCCTCCCTGCTGCTTCTCTTGCAGATAACTAACTCCCCCAGTCGGCACTGTTCAACTTCACATCACTGCTTCAGGTGATTCTCCTTCTGATATGCTCATGCACATACATCCACGCACAGTTCCCTAGTCTGCTCGACCGAAACCATCACGGGTATGTCTCTCCTTTTGTTCTTGCTCTTTGTCTGTCCCTTCCACAGACAATGCGATAAAGACTATCAGTTACTAACTCTATCAGCATCCTTGGTGTATTCTGGAAGTGTGCACGTATTGGCGAACGTGCTAGTCCCTACGTCTCAATTGCTCTCGTCTTCATGGCCATCCACCAGTTCCGGAACTGATCTCATGCTGAATCTTGTGTATACATAAGCTGAATATAAATAGTGTAATCTAATGACTAATTATACACCGTATTCTTCTTCAATGCGGTCGTCGAGTCTGCAACCGACAGAATATTGCACAAGTATCGTCTCCATTCTATCCTCTGCATATTTTGACTCTTTTAACAATGTCACCTCATCTGTCCCTTCAAACCCAAGTTTCAACAATCTTTGAAACACAAGTGCAACTTCATCCAAAAACACCCAATCTGGTCCTGAATTGAACCCATTTGTGATCTCAACACAAAGACTCAACTCTGTCCTACTCTCACTGATCTTCAAACAACCTTGTGCAAAACATCTAAGCAAACTCTTGAAAAGCACTAATACCCTGAATAGCGCTAACCAATGCTTCCCACTGCGTTTGGATAGATTATAAGTATACGTCAACCCTTGAGTTACCGCTCTTGCAAGTCTAGCGAAAAGTTCCTCAGATGGGTGAGGAATCAGATACGACGGTCTGTACAAGAGAGTCAATGCATTGTAATACATCGTCGTCACCCATACTGGTTCAATGGAATGTGCAAGATTGGAAGTTGTCGAGAGATACCATTCATCCAATCGTTTCCTAAGTGGGTTCAAAACTTGTTCGTCATTTTTTTTCGGTGTTGATTCGTTTATTGCCATAACGGAATGAACAGTATCGAATATCTCACCTTCAAGACGACTCAACTCAACTAGTGATGCATATACCGTGGCGAAATTCAATGCATCATCTGATGTCTGACTCGGGAGCGGTGTTGTGATGATTGAATCTGCAAGTGCAATGGGTTTGTTCAAATACGTTGAGACAGTTCTATCCAAAGTGTACACTGTCCAAAAGAGCCTGTATCTTAATTCAACTGCCCACGTGTCATCCTTGTAAAATTTACTCACTTCAGATGCGCTCAATTTGCGATGGTAATGATACCTCAGGATGAGCCCCGTGGTGATATTAACGAGGTTTGTCGTGGCAAGACAATTGCGTTGGTAAAAGGAATTCAACAGTAGTAGAACCATGCATACAATGTCATCATAAGTGCTAAGCGTCAACGTTCCTTGAAGAATCCAATTAGAGACCGCCTCTGTGTTGAATATTCCACCATAATTCCTAATCTCGTCGCTTGTGAGACCATCTTTGCCTATACTGGCATTTGCAAGATCATGGAACCCAACACATAGCACCAAATAAGTCTGGAAACACACTTTTTTCTCCCTTGTAGTGAGAGAAGAACCAGGATTCAACGTACAGTACAAGTTCTGTGTCTCAAACCTCGCCATGAACGACTGTTTGTGGATGAAAGGGTACGACGAGCCACACATTGTGAAAAAGGCGTCGACACATTTGGCAGCTGTCTCACGCGGAAGCATCAACGGTTGTTGCAACGACACAGATGGCTGTAGGTTGTCCTTTCCCAAGGAGATGATGGTGGAGAGCAATGCGCTCTGGATCTGTGTTGGGCCAGATACACGCTGCTTACTTGTCGACTTGTGTTGCATCGGGATGTTGGCCAACTGTGCAGCGCTGATGGAGGGAAGAATTGGCCGTTGTATGTCATGTGGAGGTGGAGGTGGTGGTGGCAGTAACGATGGGAGAGACGGGGCAGATCTCGTTTCCGTCGAGCTGTGCGTATAGTTTGTGTAGTCGCTTGTCAGCGGAGGCAACAGCGTCGTCGGTGGGGGTGGAGTCTTGGTAATGGTGGTGGGTATTGTCTCGTCGTCGTGCTTGTCTCTGTCGTCAGCGTAGAAGCACTCCTGTCCCATCCTGAGACAGGTGACACAGCACGGCGAGTGCTTCGAGCACTTCTTGCGGAGCTTCCGGCAGCGTTGACAGGCGATCGTCTTCTGTGGGGCGCTGCTGAGCACCTGCTCGATGGCAGCACTGTCCCGCTTGAGTGTCTCTCGTCTGACGCCCGACGGGTGGGTGTGAGGCTTGAATACGTAGCTGAGCCGGGGTGTCTCGGTGGACATGGTGAGAGTCCTCGGTGGTCAGTGGGGGGCTCTTTCGGTGGTGAGGGAAGAGAAGGGGAACACCACCACTTATGGCTCTGTTGTGGGTCGTCTGCTCTCAGTAAAGGAAGCTTTGATCTCTTGATGGTCCGCCGCGCCACACTCCGCCATGGCGCAATCGGCGGAGCCACACTTCCTGCTCTCTGTGAGTCTACAAGTCTACAAGTCTGTAGTGTGTAGTCTGTAGTGTGTAGTCTGTAGTGTGTAGTCTATAGTGTGTAGTCTATAGTCTATGGTCTATAGTGTTCTATATTCGATACTTTATATAGTGTGTAGTTATATAGTACAGGTCTATAAGAAGTCTATAAGTGGTCTATAAGAAGTCTAAAGTGTAGTCTATAGTACAGTCCAAGTACAAGTCTATAGTACAGTCTAGTACAAGTAAGTGTAATCTACAGCTACAAGCTACTAGAACTTGTGTCTACAAGATACGTCTACTATGCTATGCTATGTCTAGTATGCTATGTCTAGTATGCTATGTCTAGTATGCTATGTCTACTATGCTATTATTAACCTCACATCCCACACATCCCACGCTATAAACCTTGGACCCTCTTGCAACGCCGTACTTTACACGTTTGACAGTTCACAAGACGCACACAAGCCATAAGGAAGCACAATGACAGTGCTTCAATGTCTCAAACGGAAGGCTCTCCGCCGTCACTCCGCCATGCCCCCCACCAGCGCACTCGGACGCTCGCCGTGTTAAATAGCAGCGCTTTAGCCGTCACGTTTACGGTTGAGATTTGACGCTTTTTGGGCGCAGGGCAGTTGGGCCGGCTATCTGGCGCAGTGCTTCTGCCACATGTGCTATCTACATCCCTACCACATTGAGAACTGAAACTTTTTTTTCACTCTAGCCTCCTATATACACCATAACACATTATCACGTAGCCAGCATCCCTAGAACATCAGCGCAATGCTCTGGTCATTCTGCTTGAGCTTTCTCAGCTCATTGATCTTTCTGCGTCTCGCATTGATAAACCAGTTATCGAGCTGCTGGATCGTCAGCCTCGTCTTGACCAACAGCTCATACTTCTCCCTGCTGTTAGGGTACGGTCTGTCGAGATGCTCGCTCAGCCAGCTGAGCAAGATCAGCGTCGTCTGGCGTGGCAAGTTCTGGCGCTTCTTCCTCGACAGCTTGGCCTCCTTGTGCGCATCGCCATACAGCGACGGGAGCTCAACGCCCACGGGCGACGCAGACTCCGAGCGGGACTCCGGCGTGGGCATCACACCGTGTGCAACAGCGTGAGGATACCCTCCTGTACATGGGGACTGCACGCGCCCATAGTGCGCCAAGTAGTTTGGTAGCGAGGACGAGCGGCCCAGCTGGTTGTGTTGTTGCTGATGCTGATGTGGGTGTGGATGCTGATGTTGTTGATGCTGATGCTGATGCTGATGTTGTTGATGCTGTTGTTGCTGTTGTTGCTGATGCGACATGATATGATGGTGTGGCACAGGGTGTAGCTGGTACTGTGGAGAAGGCATCTGGTGCAGAGATGGCAGCGGACGCACAGAAGGCACCGGTTGCACAAGCTGTGGAGCACTTGTTATAGACGGTGTTGATGCCCCCGAGGAAGGCGGAGTGGCCCCGGCAGTGTCCTTGAGCAGCTCCCTGATAGGAGGCAGCGAGAACGAGTGTGTCTGGTGCTGTGGTCTGTGCTCGTAGACCGAGGGAGTAGCAGCACTGGCAGTGTGTCTCTGTGGCGACAGCACCATCAACTGCGGTCTCTGGGCAACAGGCATAGGCGCCGGCATCGTCTTGAAGGGAGCAAAGGCGGCGGTGTGGAGCATTGTGAGGTTGTCAACAGACATTGTTATCTCTCTCTCTCTCTCTCTAGTTCTCTTGTCAACGAATGGCTTAGACAGTGAGATTCAACGGCAATCTGCGCAACGGTCTCGTAGCTGGGGAAGCCAGACCTTTCGACAAGAACAGCAGGAGGGGCGCGCCGGCAGCCTTTATACTTGACACTTGCGGGAGGACCCAGCTTATTGTCAGACGTAAGCGAGGATAATTTCTTGCAAAGCAGGCTGCGCTCGTATGTGTCGAGATGCGGTCATGCGCAGGCTGCTCTGCAGCGATGCGCCTCCCTTTACCCGCATGTGTCTACCTGGCACTGCGTGTCCACACGCCTCCGACAAAAAGGAAAGGAAAACAAAAATAACACAAGAAATAAGACAAGCTGGCGTTGCCCGCCAGCACAGATGCTGTCAATATACCACTTTTGAGTCGGCGTTGTCCGGGGAAGGGAGGCCCTGGGGGCCCGCACCGCCACCAAGTTTCACGAGAGCCACAGCCAGGTATATACCCCCGCGAGCAGTCCTCAATTGATCCTTGTTGACCTGTTTCCTTGCAGCCCTTCCATCTGATAGGCGCAGATCGGGGATAGAGCCAGAAGCCTCCCTGTGCGCTGGGCTCTCGGGACACCGTCAGAGCCTAGAGGCTAACTAGTGATCTGCCCGCAAAGTTGTACAGCAGCGGCTGGGGGGCGAGGGAGGATCCAGGGGCCGCAGTCGACAGCAGACAGCAGCAGTGAGCAGATGGCCGCTCTTATCCATGGACCATTCCTACCGTTCTTCCTTTCTCTTTTCTTTTCCCTCTCTTGCTCTCTCTCTCTCTATCTCTCTCTTTTGCTATCTCTATCTTGCTATCTCCCTCCGCTCCCTGGCTATCCCTCTCTGTTTCTCTGTCTATCTCGTCAGCGCGTCTAAGAACAAGCACGCAAGCGCATTTGACACTGCGGAAGCGCCCAAATTGGATCGTTGACTGCCAGATGTATAGATTTTCCCCTGGTGAGGTGCAGCCTAAGTTCCCCTAAACAAACGTTATTCCGTGCCGCAATAGCCCGCAGGATGGGCATTGGGCCCTCCCTCGCTCCCCCCTCTCTCAGCGTCCCTCATACAGTATACTCTGTTAGTGTCGTTGACTACATTCCAGATAGTAGCCTTATCTCGTGGCTGTTCTTTTTCTTTTTTGTTTCACATGGCCACTGGCGTTGCCGTGCTAGCGAAGCCTAGCCGTTCTGGGACCTGAGCCGGGGAGTCGGGAAGCCAGGAAGCCAGGAAGCCAGGCCTGGCGTGCTTGTTTCAATGGCATGCACAGTGCAACGGGATTTCTCTGGTTACTCAGCGTAGAAAGAGTCAGAGCTTCCCTTGCCACAATGCAAGAAGCTGTCTGTGCGCATTCGGGAAGCGTTGGCGGAAAACTAGGCCACCGCGCGCCAGTTTGTGTCAGACCCAGACCAAGCCCCCAGGACTCGGACCAGGGCCACTGTTGAACTGTCTTCTACGCCGGATCAGACCCCTGGTACTTGGGCAGTGGTCAGTGGGTACAGTGGCGCAAAGTGTAGTTTAGAGATGGTTTCGCTTTTTAAAGGACGTTGTTTATCAGGCGATCCAGAGATTTCATCTGTGGTTTCGTACCGGTTATCTGCCGTGGTCCATGGAAGCGCAAAGTCACAAGCACATGCACATTCACAGAATGCACGCAAGACCTCTTTTCCTTCTCACCATTTCACTAAAGCATCACCATTACGAAACAGGGACTGTTTGACCTCCAGCCAAAAGTGGAGTCACCATGTACGAAAACTATATTCCATACTTTACTATGGTTGTTTCAACGTAAACCACCCTGGAGATGGAATGTAGGCATCTGCACTTGTGGTGCCAGCGCCAGATGGTATTATTCATGACTATGGGAGTTTGGGTCTATTCCTTCACAGCCGCACAGATTAGCACTATGGACCGGACGAGTTGAGACAGTGGGATGATACGTATATTAGAGATGCTCCTCAAGGCTAAAACGGAACGGACTTCATTGTTCGTGATTGCTTTAATGCATCTTCCCAGGGTCTTGAGAAGGGCAAAAGCCCTGGATTCGTATTGCATTCTACGGGTCATATGACAGGTGTCATGTCAAATTGCAAGCGCGCAGTTAGTACTACTGATACGTCTATGTGTGTGATAAGTGCCAGTGATAAAGTAAGGATAGATTCGATACTATGAAACATGAATTCACACAGTGACTTTTGCAAGCCCAATAAATACGGCTTGCCGGACCCATTTTCTAGAAACCTCAAGACTCGAGACCCCAGCCGTCAAACCATAAAAACAAAGATGGAGATCACCGGTGTAAAATAGCCATTTAACCGTATTGAACCCGAGAAAGGAAACTTTATTTACAAAGTTTTAATCCCAGGAGATGAAACGCCCTCGGCGTTGGTACCCCTGTCGTGCACGCCCAAGCAGGCACTCAAGTTATAGTGAGACACGATGGAGTGTCTCCCCCACACACAAGCACCAAACTTGTGGGATATCCATAATCTCCAAGGATACAATTGTGGGCTTGACAATTAACCGTTGTGTATTGTCTTAGGTGTTGTTGTTTTTTTGCTGGATAAGGCATTCCTCCTAATTCCTAAAATCTGCATTGCTCGACCAGACCTCAGTTATGAAATTGGCGCTAGAAACATACCAGTACACGGAACCAAAAACAATTAGCAGAAAGCAAAAACAAAATAGCACAGTTTTGTCCATATACTTTACTCATTAACTAGCTTACAGTTTATTCAATTTCCCCCTTCCCTTTTGTGTCCATGCTACAGGGCTCATACGCATTTTTTGTGGAGCAACTCTTCAAGATTCTCAATGATTAGGATGTTGATGCCCCTGTTTGGAATTGTTTGCTTGGAAATGATCTACAGCGTCAAGAAGAAGATATGATGGTTGATATCGAGAGCTTTAACCTGCGGAAGGGTCTCCCCGTTTACTGATGTACGCTGTTTGTTTACCGCGGTGTCGACGTGGTTGGATTACAAACCAATTTTGAAGACACCCAAAGATGGATATTGGATCTAGGCTGTACAATAACTGCTAAAGAGGAGGAATTATGATTCAGATACTGATAACGTATCTTATAATGTATCTGATAAGCAAGTTTATGGAGAGCTAGAGGACCTCGGGATATACAGCGTCATAGCTTACTCCAAACACAAACACAAAGACGGCCATTGCTCCGTGGCCGACTCCACAAGAGTTTGAACAAGAATGTGAAGATCATTTGAAGATCCCTCCTCTAATAATTGATGAATTTGCGAACAAAAAGTCCTGAAGTAAGACACAAGGGTGATTTCAATGTGTGGGCGCAAGGGGCACAAGTCGCAAACATCCATGTCAGCACTTGAATTTCAGAAGGACAAATGGGTCAAGGTCACTTCAAGTATTGTGATATAGTGAAGAGAAGTGGAAATGGAGACAGTCCGATCAGAGAGCTCTCAAAAGACTATGTGTATGTGGTGACCTATGGCGTCAGAAAACTCCAAACGTCTTCTGGCGTGAACAATTTCTCCTTTCATGTTGATCGTGACAACATGTTTGTTTCTCACATGAATATTGGTTGAGTGTCAATCTGAGTGCCAATCTGAGTGAATTAAATCAAAAACTCTTGTGGAGGATCCACCTGCTGCAAAAGAACCTGAAAGAACCCCCTTGGGAAACGAGTTGAGGACAAGGAAATTGCGTCTGTTCCAGGAGAAGACTAAAGTGTTTCGAGAAGTGTTTCAACTGTGCAGATGACCCAGAGACCTTTGACCAAGGAGCACATTAAGAAAAGATGGGGTGAGAGAGAACATGTCTGTGTTTGATGATCATCTGGTTGACAGCAATGTTGACATGATTGATGGGTGAAATTGATGCATGTGGCAAACTTGAAGAGACAAATTTAGTCGGTCAAAATCGTACAGTGCAGTCTTTAGAACTTGATAGCGATCTATTTCAAGGTTCTCACCTTCTCAATTGATGTCGGCTAGTACCCATCGTCAGGTAAACTATCAGGCAAAAAAAGGCTTTACCGGCCAGTATATTGTACCCCATACTCATAACTGTGAGATGTTGGAAACGAAAAAGTCTGTACGTCGTTTTCTTTTTCCTTTGCTTCTTGTCAGTGTGATCGCCCTTCCCGCTTGTTGATGTCTCAGTTCATAAGCCCTGCTGCGTACACTCTGTCTCACACCAACCTCGCAAGGTCCGCGCAAGTTACGAAAGATTGACGTGTTAGGATGGTTGGCGATCTGTAGATGACCTCATGTTCAGGTTGAACCTGAACGAGGTGGAAAGAACTCTTGTTGTGAGCTTGTCCGAAAGCCATATCTATGCTGTTCGGGTGATCTGCAGACTCCATGACCCCTGTGGTTCTGATTGGGATTAGTAAGGCGCAACGCCATCATGAATTGGTGGGAATCGAGATCTCTAAGAGAACCAACAACCATTCTCTACAGTTTACCGTTATGACGTAACACTAGCGGTGTGACGGGGTATCGCTGTATGGTCCACTTAACGCTGCACAAGGGTATTCATTAGGCTTCACAGCAAAACGCTGTCAAAAGCAATGCACACAGCCAACAAAGTCAATCCAATACAGTCAGTACATCCAATATAGCCACTACAGCCAATAAAGCTAAAATAGTGGCCAATATGATGGTACAAACTAGCACAGGCCGCCACTATCGGCGTCCTAGTTTGCTGAATTTACTGGCTTGCTGCCTTGCTGGCTTCCCGACTTACTAACTGCTGACATACTCACCTATTAACTTGCTGGCTCCCTGACTTGCTCAATTTCTGGAGTTGCGGGATTGATTTACTGTCGATTTACCGCCGATTTGCCGATTTGCTGATTTGCTGATTTGCTGATTTGCTGATTTGCTGCTGATATATCCCCAGTAGGACAACTCCGTTGGTATGCACACCTATCAGAAGTGTCATCACTCCAGAGGCCAAGACCTAAAAGCGTGTGTGTTGTTGCCTGCCGTTGTCGACTGCACAGCGAGGCGGGCCGCGGTGTGCTCTTTGTGATCGTTGAAGACTGCATATTTCTTGTCTTATTGCTGAATAATTATTACGACCATTAAATGCGCTGGTTACACAATGTCTTGTCGAGATAATACTAAGAGCCATGTCCGCAAATATCGGCATCGGGATCTGTGTGGCCTGGACCTATATACCGTGGCAAGTGTCTTATTCCAAGCTGGACAAAGCGTGCTACAAACCCTAAAGCCGTGATGACACACAGACACAGCGGCACGTAAATTAGAGCTTAGGGTCTCACGATGACGTGCCTGGCTGGAGAAGGCCGAAGGGCCTCGTCTGTAATCTGTGATCTTGCCCAGCTGCCTATTTGCAACTCTTGTCTGGGAAGATACGCTGTAAGTGCACACGCTGCGAGTAGGGCATTGAAGAAGCACGAGCAGGACAGCGAAGCAGCACTAGCACGTACATGAATCTTCAACAGCGTTCTGCGTTTGCATTTGCCTTTGCTCTTTGCCCTTGCCCCCTTGCCGTTAACCTTGCCTTCCATGCCGTTGGGCACTGGTCATTATGCCACTGGGCTAGAAATAGTAATTACAGGTCTTGCAAAAGGGAAAGTAGAAAGAAGACAACCATATGTCCTGGGTCCTGGCCCCTGGCCTTAAACTTCTCTGAAATGAGGAGCTCGATGGAGCGGTGGGGACTGGGGACTATGATTTCGCGCGCTAGTGTGCGTGAAGAGACTAGAAAGTCAGACACTCATGAAACATCATGTAAAAGACTCCATGTTTTAACTGAGATTTATCTATTGGAGAGTAGTCCAGGCCTATTTAACAGTCACTTGTAAAACCATCTATTTCTCCTTGAAATAGCCGTCAAAGGTTTTTTTTTTTTTTTTTTTAACTTATATTTGGATTATCTTAACTATACAGTAGGAATCCCTTAGCAACGGTTAGCGGTTAGCAGTGTTGACTTTGTTTTTGGTAGCGGTTACCAGATTTAGCGCCTGATCGGCTGTTTTTTTCTTTCGAAAATAGTTCTTTGCGGGGATCGAACCTGCTCAGGTGGCGTCCTTGTTTCGGTTTACCCTTAATCGAAGATCTAGAAGGACCAGTGTGTCATTTTGTTTCTCGGGCTGTAAAACAAAAGTAGAAAACAGAGCAATTTCAACACAAGAGAAAAAAAACTTGAAATATTGAATGTTTTAAATACTTCTGAATAAAAACCGTTATTGACAATGCAGAAATATGCAATTTATAGATTATCAAAACCGCTCTAGCGCTTTTTGCAGTATTTAATAAATGCCCCAAAGCACATCCGCACAACCATCCGGACATTCAAGTCAGAGCTCATACTAATACATAGCCCCTTCATACTTGTTGCTGCCGTAGAAAAGAAGAATGAAAACATGAAACTAATGTTTATTTGACACATACACATTATCATGGAATACTTAGCTTCCAAAAATCCGAGTTTCGTTAGTAAGAGATGGAGCATTCTTTCACCACTGAGAAATCTCATCAAGCGAGGCGAGAGACGAGCCATGGCAAACGGTTTGGATCTCGCTTTTGTCGTAGCCGATTCTTATTCTGAGTAGACGATGATCTTCTGGAGGCGATCAAAGGATCTTGCTTAGCATCTTAAGAAGGATCTACACTCGGAGTCAAGCGCCCAAGCCCGGCGCGCACACTTGCATGTATCCTCTGCTTATCACCTTTGGCTTCTGCGGAAGAAAGCTCCCAACCACTGTCCAACCACAATGAGGGCGTTGTAGGTTATAGATTGATGAAGTTTCGAGTAACATAACTCATATATATGTCTGTGACTAGATATAATATCTTTAGGTCCTAAACGCCTGGTTTATATGTCAAACCCTGACACTTGGTAGAGCATGGTGAGGTCCTTTTGCCCTTCCTCACTCACGAGTCACTAACTCCGAATGCCAATAAAGACACAAAACACAAGGTTACTTTGAAGATCAAACAGGATGCTTATAAGAGACGTACTAGTGTTCGCAGTAAAAGCAAGACAAGCAGACTTGTGTCATTCT
Organism: Petasospora euphorbiiphila; assembly: GCA_030556625.1. Taxonomy (NCBI): domain Eukaryota; kingdom Fungi; phylum Ascomycota; class Saccharomycetes; order Phaffomycetales; family Wickerhamomycetaceae; genus Petasospora; species Petasospora euphorbiiphila. Next base: position 28,668 of record JAKTUJ010000020.1, on the reverse strand, counting down.
GGATCAGCTAGCACGTCAACACTCTTCTCTGGAAGAACCGTGCCCCCTGTCTACAGTGGCAGATTCACCTTTGCATCGTTCCAAAAAATCTTCCAAAGTTTGTACTACTGCACTACTGCTAATTACTAATCCAGCAGAAAGACTAAGAACAAACTAAGGGTAATGATGTAACGATTTTTTTTATCAATTGGCTTTCTTACTGTAACATCCGGGACCAAATACATACACGGATCAAAGCTCTAAATGATCTGAAACACCTCTGGCAATGCACAATGTGTCTGCAAAAGAATCACAAGAGACCATGTATGAGCGGTAACTTGTTTCTGCTTTTGCCACGGGTATACTCTACTACTGCTGTTCAAGTAGAAACAGTGGCCCTGGTGCCTGGTGCCCTGGTCCGAGTCCTGGAGGCTTGGGGCTTGGTCTGGGTCTGACACAAACTGGCGCGCGGTGGCCGGTGGCCTAGTTTTCCGCCAACGCTTCCCGAATGCGCACAGACAGCTCCTTGCATTGGAGAGATGCTCTGAGAAAAGAAAAGAAAAGATCCCAGTCAGATCCTGACGTGCGCCAACAGCCAGGCGCGCCCTTCTCTGTTACAAGTTGTAATAGGGTTGCGGAATCTTCAGGTCAGCGACTTTAGGCTCGCGAAATATTCCTTTTTTGGACGGTTTTTGTACCTTTGAAAAAACGCCAAGAAAAGCTACCAACCTTGAGCGCATAGCACTGCATACAGGAAGAAAAAAAGAAAAAAAAGTGGTCAGAGCTCTAGACTGAGGAGGCCATTTTCGAGGTGCTAACCTAAAGCTACTTTAACATCAAATTAAAGGCACTTCAAAATTCTCAATTTATTCTAAAGTTGGCATCTAAGTATTTCTTGATATGCAGTTTTCATTCACAGAAAGAACTGGGATTTCTGATCATTTTTCCTAAAGATAGAGCGCTTTTAAAAGGGGGTATGTTTTTCATTCTTGATCCTCTGAAGAGCCCTGTAGTCGCGGCATCGCAGCATTGCATGATCATGCATAGCCGTCAACAAAGATCAAAACAAAACAAAGATCAAAACATCTGTGACCCATACACCATCCATTTTTGGATATATAGACAATTCCCATGACGACTAGGCGTACATTTTGCTCCCTCACCTCGGTTGTGGACAATGGTAGTGGTATCTTCATGTTCGACGGATATCAGTATAACGAATTGTTCCGTCTCAGAAGCATGACGAAAGAGGAAAATGAAGCCTATAGGGATGGACTTGCTCGGTTCAAACACAAACCGGCATACTCAAGATTTATTAAGTGCAAGAGCTTGTCCAATCACATTCTGGAAATGTCAGACGATGAGTTTCAAAAGACCATGCGCATGTCGAAGTCTCATTTTTTTCACTTATGGATGATGCTCACCGAATCAGGCAACCTCAGTGATGGTTATTCAATCAAAGCACGTGATAAACTACTTCTGGTGCTACGGAAGTTGTCATTTAAGACCAATCGAGAGGAAGTGACCCGAGGTTTTGGTCTTCATCCTGGATCCTTCTCTGACATTTATAAAGAAGTACGTGACTGTCTGTTACAATTCTCAGGTATTCTCTTTGATAAAGATATCTCATTCTTTAATCGACCACCAAATGACTTCTCGTGTTATAACTCTCAAATGCAAACCGAAGCTGCGATCATGGATAAATACCAGGTGTTGAACGGCTCGATTGATGGAGTAGTTTTCCACATTGGAGGCCGAGGTATCCCACAACATCAAAGAAAGGGTCATTACAATTACAAACACAGCCAGGTTTCTCTTAATATCACTTCCTCTGTTGATCGGTTCGGGTTTACTGACTTTGTCTCTTTTGGATTTTCAGGAACAATGAATGATACGTTGTCGTACAAAATATGTCTGCTAGGTTTCCCTGATTTTAGGAATGACATTGTTTGCAATCCAAAGCTGGGTGATGCTGGTTATGTTCGAAGTGCTGGAGTATTGACTCCATATGCGAGTACTCGATACCACAATCAAGATTTTGGAGTTATGAATTCACAAACTAGCCATTTAGGATCAGATGCTCGTCACAAACTTCTTCCACGAAACAGGTTCGAGGTATTCAATTATTGCCACGCCCGTGCCCGTGTCAAAGTGGAGAATCAATTTGGACAATTGAAATCCAAATACCAGGGTATATCCAATAGGTTGGACCATGATACAGAAGTTAATGCTGGTATCATAAAAATTGGTTTCATGCTGCTGAACTGGTCTCAGTTTTCCCAGACCCAGATGTTGAAAGCGAGGCTACATGCATATCAAGTGTTCAAACTTGATATAAATTCTACAAAAGGGGATGAAGCAGAAAACGAAGAAGATGAAGGAGATCTATTGGGAAATATTGATGTTGGTACTCTCTTGACCATGGAAAAGCAACAGCTTGGTAAATTGTTCACACAAAAGTTTCAAACGACTGATATCTTGAGAGATATTATGTTCAAAAGGGTAACATTATCGTTCGAGTTTGAACGTCATCTCTTCGAAACTGTAAGAAGAGAATTGAGTGAGTCTGAGATTAACCGGTTCTTTCTTGAGTATGACTTTACGTTATGGATTGAATGCCACGAGCAGCATCCAGCAACATCTGAGGTGTTGACTGAGGTTGAAGAAATTCTAAAACGGCTAGGGTATGATAACGAGCGCAAATGTCTGATTGAAAAATATGGAATCACAAGCTCTCTACATGATCCACAATATGTGCAGTTTCAGGCCCGTGAAACTTGACCAGCCTATATGGGTTTTATTATTCATGTTAGGCATATTTTGCGGAGGCGACAAATTCATGTATTCAGAAGAAGAAACCTATTTACAATTAAACCATACAGGTAATTTTTAATCATTCCACACCATACCAATATATATATGTCTGTGATATAATATTAGTTGGAAAATAATGCAGTGGTTTGAAGTATATATTTTTTATTGCGAATAGGTTGACATCAAATCACCCACAGAAAACTACAGCCTAGACCAGACGCTAATGCTTCAACACCGATAATCGCCGCTACAGGATTCCTACTGATACACAATGTATAAGTTAAGTTGATTCAAATATAAGTTAAAAAAAATAATAATAATGTCGAATCTAGTTATAATGAATAATATTATTCATTATCGATCTGGGGTAGAGCCTTGAGAATGCTCAGTCTTGCTAAAATGACTTCTTCTCTCTCCTCTTGCGATATCAACGGATGCGCAAGTGCATGTAAAATTATCTGGCCTCCAATAGAGGCCAGATACTTATCAATCAGGCCCACGTCGGTTGCAGAAATCTTGTTTTGTCTGTTCATGTCTGTGAGGAGTTTTGAAACAGAGTATTTCACTTTTGCTTCATAATCCAACCTATAAGCTGTCGACAGCTGTACCATTTCTGACTGCTCCCTCTGATAGTCAATCGTATTCTGTCTCCTTCTTTTTCTAGTTTCCCTTCTTTCGGCTGCTGCATTTCTCAGTTGTTCAATCACATTCATGTTAACAGATCCTTCCATGCTTCCACAGGAATCATCAGTTGAGATCCAAGTAATGGTAAGTGGTAACCAGTGGCAGCCTGGTAGAAAAAGGCCGTGAACCGCCTCTAAAATACCTTTGTTATCTTTTGATGTACCTTTGAGATTAAGTAGTGCCATTATTATGTCATCCAATTGTTTCCTTTTTCCTAGTGGAAGCCTTTTAATGCCCTTGGATAGTTCTTCTAAAGAAGCGTTATCCTCAACTAGTTGGCTTTCATTATAGGTAAAACAGCCAAACGTCTCATTGAAACTGATGCCACTGCGATCTAAAATCTTTAGACCATAATCTTTCGTCTTTCTAACAAGTTGAGCCAACTTATTCTCCAGCTTTGTTGTAGAAAACTTGGTGGGATTATTTGGAAACAATACTCGCATCCTGGATTCTACCATTTGTTTGCCCTGAGTAGATAAGCAAAGACCTTCACGAAATTCATGTTGTGAATTCACCTCCTTCATCAATTGGAACTCTTGGTTGGGCGCCCATCTTCCTTTGACGTATGGGTCTGCCTTTGGTGTTGGCTCTGTAAATTTGAGGAAGATGGCGCTATGGATGGAGGGCTCTTCAAAGGTCAATTCAGTATCGTTTACACTGTCTGGCAGTGTGGTGCTTCTTTCATCCTCGCTGTCCGTCTCGGAAGAGCTGGAATTCAGCAAGAAATCCAATGTAGCTGACATTTGATATTCTACAATTTTTACTATGGAGTATATATGTTTGTTTCAGTGTTGTTTATCGAAAGAATCGACGGGACGCGTCGTCGACGCGCCCTCGATTCTCGGCCATTTGTAGTAGTATTTACCCTCGAAAATAGACCAACCTTGAGTTGAGAACCTGAACATTCCGCAACGAAAATCGTGCATAAAAAACAAAAAAAGCCCCGTCACGAACCTAAAGTTGCTGACCTGAAGATTCCGCAACCCTATAAATCTAACTTGCAAACAGCTTGTGGAGCAGGCATGCGCGAGACAGATCTGTTACAGCCAAAGGGTTGTGCTCCTGCTGACTTAGTGCCGATCCGCCTGTGCCATAGCCTAAGAATGACACAATCGTATCGGGTCGAAGTCCTCCTCCGGGCCATGCGACAATCACCTCGTGGTTTCGGCCCAGTGACCAACGGGTCGGAACGACACGCAAGGTGGGGATCATTTTGGTCCCTCGCTGGGTCCCCTGCCTTGGGACTGACAGCATGGCCGACGCGGGACAGCGCAACAGCGCAACTCTCAACAGCGCACGGGGCCCTAACGCCTCACACTTGGGGCAGTCTCCGCGTCAGACTTTGCGCACGTCAAAGAGAAGCTAAAAACGGGCGCGTCTACACGACAGCGACAGCGAGGGAAATGCGAGTGGGGCTTACTCGGAAGACGGAGCTGTCTCGGCTCGAAGTGAGAGAGCGTTGACAGAAGATTGGAAACGACGAAATTACGGATTCGAAAGAGTGATGGTGGGGGTCGCTACCAGGTCTCAATGCTGTTCTATCCTTTCTCCTTGTGTTTTAATTTGGAACGGACGTAGTGCGGAGGAGGGAAGATCCACGATGCGGACCAGCCCAGTTCTGCTTCTCCTACGCAGGAGGTTGGTCTTCTGGAAACTCTAGATTCTTTCGCCTCAAGGCGATCAAAATCTGTGCAGAACCCAGAACTTGACCTCGCTCCTTTTGCCAGGGCGCTCCGGCCCGTTGTCAGGGATAGAAAGCTAAGTGTGGAAAGTACGGTTGTTATTCACAGCGAATTCTCCATGGGTGGTGGAATGCGCAGACCGATCTGGGCCGAGCCGCCATGATATTTATCTGTCAAAAGTTGGTATGTCGGTATCGCATGTGGAATTGAAAGAGAGGGATAACATAGAGAAGTTCGTAAGTGCGCTGTAAGGATAACACAGGTGCAGCGTAATCGTCAGATGGCACACGCGCACCTATGTCTGGGCTGAAGAGCCTCGAGTTCGTTTCTGCTCCACGATGAACCATTGATTGCAGCGCTGACGGAAAATCAGTCAGCAGCTTCTCCAAGACAGGCGTCTCCTGTGTAACACCCTGGCACCTGCAGTTAACTTCTGATACGCCTATGCCTACCTTTCACCTTTCAAGGTCTCGGGCAAATTGATGCTAGTAATCTCATCTGCTTACCAAGGTGGGTTGTACTCTGTGGAATATGTACTTGGTATATGCGCGCTGGCAATGTCACTCTTCAATGACAACAAGAGCGACTCATACCGAGGAAACAGTGTTCCTTCTGGCCCAAATATGTATACACCATGTCCGCCAAAGTCGCAGTCTGTGGTTTCCAGCAAGTAACCGCTTTCTCTTTCCGAACAAATGATTGCAGTTGGAATAGTAGCTGAATTCTCCGCTATCTCCCGGAATTTGTTCATGCGAGAACGCTGGTGACCACACCTTCCCCCTCTCAACTACAGAACTTCACCCCTATACACCATTATCCCCGTGCGTAAGATCATGAGGTGGAAAGAGCACGAAGATCAGTGCCAAAGACTTGGATCCCGCCCAAGATGCGCCTGTCAACAAGGCCGTAGGCCCGTAAAGGCTGATCACCCCACCAACGCCCCAAAATACGCCCAATTTGTGTCGATAGCTGCGGAGCCTTGACCCTTTCCATTAGCCTGCGGCGACCACAAATATTGACGTGTCCACAGAAATCGCCTTGAAAGAAAAAATCTTGTGCCATTTGTGGCTTTTGCGTCTCGCTAGTGCCTCAACTGTGGGCGTTTAGGCATGCCTTCATGCACAGCCGTTACAGAGATGGCTTGATTCTGTGCAACGAGAGATGAACAGATGCTGATCTAATCAGCGATCCATCTGATGAATCATGAGCCTGACAAACTTGCAAGCAAGATGTCACAGCTCTGAACACGTCCATTACCCCAATGGCATCAACTGTGCTGCAATGATAGAGATAAGAGAGGCCAGAGATAATGTTGCAAATTTCATAGTGATTAGATCAATCACATAGAGTCTCAGATGTACGAACCCGCAAGAATTCAAGGTCTCGAATATGAGACAAAACACTAAAGTCCGACATAGCATCGTATCTGTTGACATCACGTCTCAATCGCCAGACTCATCCCAACGGTATATCTCCAGCTTGCATCTATAATTTGTGATTATGTGGCCCTCCTCTCATCTGACCTAGATCATGATTTTGAGAGGATGCACAGAATTGGCAACTACACCGTACACACTACACCCACGGCTGGCACTTTTGAAACTCACCAAAGTCTGCATTTGTTGGGACTCTGCTCCGTGTACCAGAAAAGGCTGCTCATCTCTCTTCTCACGAGTCACAAACAGAACGTAGAAGGCCCAAGTCCAGTACTGGAGTGATACACTCTTGCTTCTGATATCTGTTCGAAAAAGTCCCATTGACGCAGAGTCTCCGCACTCCCCAGAACCCGATTTGAATATACTACATATGAGAGGACGAGAGGACAGAACGTTCTATTTGTTCTTTAGAAACTTTGTGCATAGACGTACTTGTTGATGTTTCGCTCCAAACATCACAAGTGCTGGTTCTTGCATTTTTTTTGAGAAGGTGAGAATCCCAACAACTTGCCGCATATCCTTACACACACAGAGAAGCGCCCCTTAAATTGGTCGTTCATGATTGGCTTCTTTCATTCATTGATAATTCATCACATAAAATTTTACGATTCCCTTGACAAGAAACTCGCCGAGAAAGCTTGTTGATTGGACCGGGAATCCTGTCCGTCGCTTTTGTGTCAGACGTTGCCCCCACGTCGACGCGCCACTGTACAGAGGTTCAACTAAGGAATTGCCCTACAATGGAAAGCACGCAGAAAAGAAACACAATATGGTCGCCAGAGATCGTGAACTGGGCAGCTTTGAATCATGGTTGCCCCTGTCCTGAATTATATGTCCTGTAGTCCAGTCAGCCTCCCCCAGCTTCCCACCTCAAGGCTGATGCCCCCACGTGAATTGGGCGGCTATTCTTCTCAACTCCCAAAACTTGAGCGTAGAGGTTTATGGTCCCGCTACCAGACTGGAAGTAACGCCGATATGGTTGACTAGTTCTCTAAACGAATTCGAACACAATATTGTAGGTAACGTATCTGGAACGAGTACAATATCAAATAGGGTAACCGAGCCCTGAACCCCTGAAAGTCTAATTTGCGCTGACAATGGCATCAAGATCGTATATCGGTTGGCGACCGTGGAATCCACTACTTCCCTGTGAGCGTGAGTTATATTCCAGTGAATTCTAAAATTCTCTCGGAATTGAAATGGCAAACTGCTACCCTCCTACTAATTTCACATGTACCAATGAGATATTTGGATATACCTCCATCTTTGAGAGAAACAAGTCTAGCGTGGTGTGGCCTTGCGAAACGTGTCCTCTTTCACTTGCATAACCGATGGTGTCAACCTGGTGTGAGTTCTGGGGTAAATTTGGACAATGTCATGGGGTACATTAGGAAACTGGATATTTTTCTTCCAAAGCCGAAGCCTATATCTTTAGCAGTACTATATAGTGAGCCCGCCTAAAGACCAGCAATATTGGAATCGATTACCCAATTCGCTTATCGATAGGTGATCTACAATATATGGACCTTGATGGAATATTCCTCTCATAACAAAACTTCAACGTTCCAAAAAACTCTCGAAAGAGAACAGTGAATTGTAAATTGATAAAAGAGAGAATTATCATTTGAAGTTTAATAAAAGGTTGGAGGGATCCCCTTACCTACTCATTATATTACCTCCAGCTTCAATGCTACCTCATCACGCAGCCCCAATTCCCCTCTCTAAGCTTTATAACTCTCTTTCACAGTTTAAAAAGTTTGAGTCTGCTGGCACCCTTTTCATCAGTTTCCTGACTTCATTAAGAAAGTTGGCAAATATAAGAGATACATTACGTTAGAGACTGAGTTTAATCCGATCAAGTCAAAAAGGTATTCCCCAACCAACTGATCTCCTAGTCCATTGTTTGTTTCCAGACTATTGACACCATGACTTCGGAAAACACATATGTATTTGAAACAACCCAAAATCAATTCCCGGGGTTTGTGCCCTGTGTGTGACTTATTCTAGAGAGCCAATAATGACAACTTCCGAGACGTCCTACTCTAACCGAAGATATCTAGGACAGGAGTATCTTGTCGCAGTTAAGGACTTACAATTTATCAGCGATGAGAACCTTTTGATAAACAAAATAATGAAATCCAAGGACACTACGGATAATGAATGTTTAGAAGAAGATGGCCATCGTCGAGCTCTCAGACATCCTTAGTAATCATGTAGCGTCCGCTATACATGTAACATGGCCGTATATTTTCTATAAACTCCTGCATGCGAGATAACGACTCGTGCGAACGAATTAGGAAATGTATATCTGGGACAGCAGATAGCTCATAATGCATAAGCCAGCTTCCAACATGAAACGGAAGTGTAGGTCTCAAGAGAAATTAGGTTCAAATTAGCGAGGGCTGATTGCTATAACATAAGAGAAACACAGAGTCAAACAAATTTTGTCCTTTGATCTTCGTGTGGCTGAACAAATGTACGACAAATGAGTAGGCAGGATTTTGCATGCAAAGAGATCCATCGCTTGACGCACGATAATTGTCCCGATCTTGCTGATCAAAGCTTGATAACTTCTGGGTACCCCCTTTTCCAACATTTTGTTCCTACGCCTCGGGTGTCGTATCGTGTATACGCCTACAAACATAGCGAGTATGACATATGTTACGCAACCGTTCTAACTTCTCAGTTCCCACTTCCCTTATACGGCAGATACTGCGTTACTGAAAGAACACGGCTCAACACCATCTGTTGCTCGTGTTGGGCACGAACCGTGGTGGACAAGTCCCGTGTACTGGGCTCTAACTTCCTTGCGTTGGGTATGCTACCTTGTGGTGTACGACAGCTGGACGATGACAGCATTTGACCGTTTCGAGCATCTCGGTGCTTACCAAGGTTGTGCGTGACGACATGACAGCTCTGCTCGTGAATTGCTTGTTACCTGCTGAGTGCAGTTCGGCTCGGGACTCGGATACGGAAGAATCCGTGATCCGAACAGGGCTGTAGCTGTGGGGGCGCAAGAGCCACCGCGCTCCAGCCTCCAGCCTCCTGTTCGCGAATCGCGCTGGTTGGTTGGGATGTTGGGATTCGGTGAACCGGCGACACCGGGGACTCGCGGCCGCCGGCTCAGAGGCCGATACGCCCGGTGAAATGGATTCTGCGGAGGATGATTCCTACAGTGGTGTACAGTATGGTGACAATATAGGGGGATGGAAAAGGCGGTATTGGTAGGAGAGGCGGCCATCAGCACAGCCTCTACAACATTATGAATGGAATGGCAGGATATAACGGTGTTGTGAATAAGACACCGTCATTCCTGAATCCTGATGTGTATAGCTTGCGCGTCTCACGTGCGTCTAATTTCTTAGAGATTCGACATGATTTTTTTTTTTTTGTGCAGCAATAACAACACCTTTGTCCGTGAAGCATGACATATGACAAATGACACATGTCAAGGCATAGCGCCACATCTTGGAACCAGAGTTGAACCGTCTTGAACGGAATGCAAGATCAGCGATATGAAACCTGGGACCGAATGAATATCATATGTAGGACCAGACATATCGTTTTGTGTACTATCTGAGACTTGCAAGATCCGAGCATCCGGTTTAACGGGGTGACCGCTCCTTGTAGGACCGGAGAAAGGGTTTCTAAAACCTGGTTTCTGCCTCTGGCGGTAAGAACATCTAGTTTTTCTACTTCCGTGCATTAAACCTGGGCAGTAGTTGCTCAGGAGAATACAGCATTTTTGTTACGTATTACGCTACAGATGTGCTTGTTTATGTGGGGTGGTGTGGGGCGGAGCGGAGCGAGTATCGAAGATGACGCATTTTCATAAAATAGAATTTGCAGGGTCTCGAACCTTGGCTGCTTTTGGCGGAGAAGTGGCAGAGGGAGGGAGGGAGGGACCGACGGAGGCTGAGTTGCTAATACGGAAACACAATGAAGCCCAAGGGGAAGAGCGTTTACCCGTTAACGGCCCGATCAAAGTGTCCTTGGTGTGAATTTTATGCCGTGGTGTGTCGCTGGGGCGGTTGGACATCGTAGCGTCTACGCGCTCTTGTCACAAACTACCGCTGTAAACTCCGCGCGCCAGGTGCTGAGCAAAGCTTGTTTCACACGACAAAGTCCGCCAAAGTGCGCGTCGGCGAAATTTACAACAAAATCGGAGGGTCCGGCAAAGAAGGAAGTACGAAGTACCGGTCGCGTCACAAGCCCAGTCGGGTCTTAAAAAATCAAGACGAAGATATTCAGGATGGTATAAGATGGGTTATCAGAGCAACGACCGCGGGGAATACAATCTACAGCATGTGTCCACAGACAGGTCTCCTCTGGTACACGTAGACACGGATTGGTATCAATGGCATCCAATCGGGCTTCGCATTGGCGATGCACATGAGCTGTTCAGGTTCGCCGCTGTGGGCATTGGCGTATTATTTCCTCTACGTATCAACTTCTCCTTTGCCCCATCTTTCCCCAGCTCCTGGCATATCAGATCGAGGCTAGGCGACAACGTGATATTTTTTTGTGTTCAATAATATCGTCTTGGAACTTGGACGATGCACCGTCCGTTCGGCTGACGGCAATTGATTGTGGGATTCCGGCGTCTGTTGGCGGAGAAGGGCGACGGGTGCTGGGCCCGGCAGAAAACGCCACGCCCATATATATATATATATATATATATATATATCACATTATTCTAAGCGCTGCATATAAGGCAGTCGGAAATATTCCACGTGCTATATGCTATATGCTATATGATATATCTCTTGTGCTGCTCCACAGACTAGTCGCTGCTTCTAGGTCCGCGCGCGCCCGACTCTTACTCGATTGATGATCGCCGGCCGAGGCCGCAATGCCGCAATACAGTTTTTAGCGGAAAGTCCGCCGATAATAATAAAAGAGACTTGGCTCCCTCTTTCGCAGCTCGTCCTTCTTCCTTTCCCCCCCTCAACACTTTTTCGCCACCATTGAAGTGCTACACGGGGCGCTAAGCAACCAGAGTAGCCGACACGCACACAGACTTGACTCCCCCACGATGAGCCCGTCCCTTCAGCAGCTCCACGTTGTGGGACGTCCAGAGCGTTCTGCCGCCGTGCCGTCTTCTGAGCCAGAGCCGCCAGCAGCGCCCGGTCCTTCTCTCGACCTCACTGGCGACGACGACGATCACCACCCGGAAAAGCACTCTTACTCGTGCAAAAGATGCCGGCGGCTCAAGAAGAAGTGCTCACGGACGAAGCCGGAGTGTGAGAACTGCCACAAGTCGGGCGAGAGCTGCGAGTACGTGCCACGCGCTCCAAGAAGAAAGAAGGCTGAGATTCTCCAGAGCACCAGCCAGGTGCACCAGGTCGCTCTGCCGCCATTGTCGTCAAACACGCCGCATCACCATATCCCTGTGCCCATCGCACCAGCCGGCAATGGAGCTGCCACTGCGAGTTCAAGCTCTGAAAATGCTGGCTCAACCGCCAATCCAATCACAGCTTTCCCCGGTGTTCACCACCGTCCGTCGCTGCCCTCGTTGCCGCCGCTCAGCTCATTGGCCTCTTCCATTCCTGCCAGGTACCCTCCATCGCCGCCTCAGCAGCATCAGCACCCTCAGCAGGGACGTAACAACCAGCATCAGTCGCATCACCACCACCAGCAGCCTACTCCACACCAACACCAACATCAAATTCAACACCAGCTTCCAGCGGCAGGGCTCCAGCACGCGTACCTTTCCAATGTCCTCCATGCACCTTCCTCAGGCTTCTTTCTGGGCCACTCATTACCGCCATTCTCACATGACCTCCTCTCCCGCTGCGTGGATCGTTTCTTCCAGGACTTTGAGAAGACGTATCCGTTCTTGGATCAGGCGCGCTTCCTCAGCAAGTATAACCCTCTTGCACACGCGTTCCACGAGGGAAGACACTTTGAGGTCAACATGGCCGTCTTCCTTGGGTACCTATCCCTCACCAAGATGCGTATGATCACGCCCAACATCCAGATGAAGGAGACGTTGCGTGTTCGAGCACTCGGGGACATTGCCGTCTTCATCAACAACGAGAGCATCGACACACTGAAGGCATTGCTATATTATGCAATGTATACGCTCATGGAACACACGCCCGATGCGTCATGGTACGTTTGTGGCATGATCACCAGAATGGCCATCAACTTGGGTATCCACAGGTCCCCGTCGAGAACTGGGTTCGCAGACGAGTCCACAAAGGATGAGGATGAAGACAGAAATAGGGTATTCTGGAGTTGCTACAACTTTGACAGAGTCATTTCCGTCACATTGGGACGTCCAGAGGCGTTGAATGACAGTGATATCGACGTACCGACATTGAATCCCCGCATTGGTGAGAGCAATGATCTCGTGGAATTACTCAAGGCAATCTCAAGACTACGTACCGTTGAAGGTATGATCATGAAGCAAGTACACGCGCCTGGTGCGAGTGTCAACTCGAAGGGACAACCACGTACAGTTGAAGAACAGCATTCAACCATACAGGCACTCCGCTTAGAGATCGAGTCATGGTACAATACCACGAGTGTCATCACATGCATTGATCGTAAGGTCTCTCTTACACCATGCACCACTTCTTGGTACTCTGCCATGTACTACCACCTCCTCTCATTGCTGTATCGCCCATCATTCCTCGTTCCACACCCAGCAAAGGACACAATGGCGCTCTTGGGCCGTTGTTGTCTCAAAGAGGCATCCTTTGCTTACAACATGCATAGTCACCGCCCTCTGCCGATGCACTGGGTCCAATTGCATCGTCTCATCACGCATTGCACAACTCTAGTGTTCTGTCTTTGTCATTCCTGTGTTGATCTCGTTGAGACAAAAGCAGAGGTGAACTTCTGCATGGAACTTCTCGAACACTTTTCGAGTGAGTGGCCCGTATGTGCACAGGTACTAGACGTTTTCCGCAAGATTAGTACTAAGGTATACGACCTCCGCTTAAAATCCGAGTTCATGACGGGTGAGAGCGCAGTGGGACATCTTTTCAAGACAATTGGCATTGAGTATTGTGATGTTCTGGTGCTCAATGGGTATGAAGTCAAGTTTGACGAGCCGGCACTCCAGGGAATCAGATCTGTGTAAGGAGATATTCACAAGGCTATGAAATAGCTACACTTGTTTTCTTTCTGACGACTAATGATCATGCATTTTCCAGGGTTATTGAATAACCCTTTTATGACTTTCTATGGTATCGTTTTGGAGATCACTGTGTGAAGTTAGGCGACTTTGTTATGATTCTAACAGGAACTTTCCCCACATGATGACGATGTGCCGCCTAACTTATGGGATTGTGATTTCTATTTGTTTAAAAAGGTTTCAAGGTTTGATATGATATACTGATTTATCCTATGTTTAAGGTTAGTGATTATCAAAAATAGTTTACGGCATCCTCTAGGTACATTGAACCAAGATTGTAGTACTTCTTCAAAAGACGCTTTCTCAACCGTTCATCAAGCTATGGATTCACAACCACTCTACAGTGGAAGTGTAGCTACAACTAATGAAAACCATTTAAATCATCGTATCGTATAATCATATATCATTTATATCATCATAAACTCATATAAATCACTTCAAGTATCGTAAAATCATTTTTTTTTTGTTCTTTTTTCGTTTTCTGTAATATCATTGGTCATAGGAAGAGTTCATATCTGGGTCGAACTGAATATCAAGTCCTGTGGTATCAGAAAGGTCAAACATGAAACTCTCACGTAATTCAGGACACATAAGGCTGTTAAAATAATCATCAGAAACCGCTTTCTCAATCTGTTCACAATCCGATATTGGCTCTTCAGGTTCATCTTCAGATTCGCTCTCAGGATATGTGGATGGAATGAGGTCTGGTGGCTGGTCAGAGAGGCTCTGCGGAACGATTATCTCGTTCTGGAATTCCGGAACAACTGGTTCTGGATTTTGTTCGTATGCTTCTAATCCAGGACCGACACACATATAGATAAGCTCATCGATTGGGTCTGGAGCATATTGTGGGTACTGCTCCTCGACTTCGTTCAACTGGTTCTGCAGTTGTGTGAAATCCAGACTTGAAACATCTTCTTGTTCAGTCTCTTCAAGATTAACAAAAATCTCGATGTTGAAATCTTGGTTGTTCCCAAAGCTCAATTCAAGTTGAACATTCTGCTTGTCTGGGAGAGAGAGTTGAGGTTCTTGCTCTATAATCGGTTCCTCAATTAATCTGTCATTCAATTCAACATTAGAAGGCATCAACAGATATGATTCTTCTTGTTGAACATTCTCACTGAAAGGATGACTCTGACTTGTCATCTGCTCTTGTTCAGATGACTGGGGCATCAGCCCAATGGCAGCATGTATGATTTGTTCGAACTGTTCAGTAATGTGGACTCTCAACCACTTTGTGAGATTCCCACCCAAAATATTCTGACACTGAGCATAATTGAGCGGCACAAAGATGTCCTTCTTAGAATAAGTCTTACCGACGTTAACAGAAGAACCAATGTGACATGACTCAACGTGTCTGTAGTACTTCTTAAAGCCATTGCCCTTTACAAAATTGTAAGGGGAGATGCTCAAACAAGGCTTTCCGTTGTCTTGTTCGTATGGACAAATCACACTTAGTTGTAATTCATCACCAACGAAACCCATAACTGGCTCTCTTACAATGTGTTCACCAAAGACACCGTGACACTGAGCCATGTGATGGACATACCCGGAACTTAAAGTTCCATAGAAATGATGGATCGGGTCCGTCATTGGGACATCAGTAGGGATACCACCAAAGGTAATACGCTTGGACTTATTCTGGTACTTCGGATCATTGGCGTGCTCAAAGGGATCACAGATCGGGCACATGATCCAGGTATTGGTCTTAGGCTTCTTCAAAGACTTATTCTTGGATGCCATTGTGTCTGCAATCTGGAAGCAGACATTAGAAGCAGTCATCAAGTTTTCCGGGTTATAGGTGTAGATCGCTGAATTCAGCGGCACAAAGTTTGAGACGATGCTCAAATCCGGGTAGGAAGCTAATTGGGTCTTGAAGTCCTCCAGCTGCTGAAAGTAGTGCTTTGGAGTCTGATCCCAAGAGGTAGAGAGCTGAGAGAAGGTCTTCAGCTTCTGGAGGTTGGAGAGGCTAGCAGCGAGCACAGTGGCCGATGGAACCTGAGTAGTCATCTGCATGGATAATAGGTATACAGTTTAGATAGGCTGGAGTGAAGTGGATGATAGTTGGGAAAGAGGAAAGGATACTAAAGGGCAGGCTGCTACCCCTTTTATCTTCCATTACAATGTTCTCAAATCAAGGGCTGGTCTTTCAATTGAGAAGTTTCAGGAGTTGAAGGGGATCGAGGTCCGGCCTAGCCTGACAAACATGAGAACAATACCGATCCCTTTCCAAAAGTTCAAAACAAGAGAAGCAGAGCAAAAGCGGAAAATACACCAGGAAGACAATATATACTACTAGCAAGATATAGTGTTTCTGATTACACAGATACCCATATTGGCCTAGCCATCTCCAACCCATTCTGTGTGATTTGCAATTCTGAGGAAAACACGTATGCAGGGGATGCATATAACCTGCGAAGATTGGCAGTTGATACACACACTCTCTGCTTTCCAAATTGTTCCAAAACATCTCAATTGGATGAGGCAATTAGAACTCGCCTCAATTTCAATTTAGAATTGTGAGGGTAATGTCACTACATTGGTCATTTTCATGAGTTTAATAACAAGGTGGCTAACTATTCCGCTTCCGCCAATCAAATCGGATTTGCATAGGATCGGCAGGGGCTAGATCAGTAGTACTTTGCAATGTCTTCAGCAAGTGTAGGATGGGTTGGCTCCCACCCCAAAGCGGCTTTGGTTATTTCTGCTGTAATTGGGGCGTTCAAGGGTAGAACGTGGCCAAGGAATCCGAGTTCCTGTGGTGGCTCACCAGCTGGGGTGTGCTTCACCTCTTGTCCAAGTTTCTTTGCAATCTCTGCCGCAATGGTCTTCAACTTGTTAGTTTCTGCTGCAGCGTGATAGATGGCTCCAGCTGTACCTTTGGTTAAAGCCCTAATGTAAGCGTCAGCTGCATCGTGCTTCTCAACGGCAACCCATTCGTTCTCACCTTCACCGATACATGGCACATAGCCGAGGGCTTTTGACGCACCCATCCAAAGTGGAACGAAACCATGATCATCTTCACCATGAACAGTTGGACTCAATCTGATGACCATTGTCTTGACACCTTTACTCTTGTAGCTCAAGAGGAATTCCTCGTTTTCAAATCTTAGGGAAAATGGTGGTGGAACAACGTAGCCCGATCTGTTTTCATCTGCTGGGGCAGAGCCCAATGGTTGCATACAAACCAGAGCACCACTAGTACCAATGAATGGTTTACCAGAACCGGCCAATGCTTCACCGATGACTTCAATAGCACCTTTTTCCTCAATGCAACAGCCAGCAAAGTCTAAAAAGTTGGTAGGGAACGCGAGGTGGATGACACCATCGCTCTCCTGTGCACACTTCTTCAAGACATCAAAAGATTTCAAGTCTCCAATGGCAATTTCTGCACCGAGCTGCTTTGCACTTTCGGCCTTCTCTTCTGTTCTAGAGAGAGCGATCACCTGGTGACCCTGAGCAATGAGTTGTTCAATGACGACGGAGCCAATGAATCCTGTACCTCCTGTGACGAAGACTTTCATGTTTGTTGTATCGGTATATTTCTTGATGTTGTATGATCAGCCATTCCACACATCACCCACTGGGGGTCCTCTCATCTATATATATACTTTTTGAGTGATATGGGGATTTCTAATCTTTACGGCTTCAACTCCGAGACCCAGCGGACTTTTCGGTTTTTTCGGGCGAGGGAGCTTGAGACATATTTCCTCACAGTAAGGCTGAAATGGAATTGTCCATCTTTATTTAACTGCTGTTTCAGATATTAGCAATTGGGAGTGGGATGTGTCACCCAATTGTGGTGGTTAGCGTGGGTTGGAATTAAGGAACATGTGCGTGGTAGATATCGAGGTGTAATGTAGCACCGGAGTTACAACCGAAGCCACGTTCTTAGCTAAAAGTAACACTGTAACTACAAGCATTACTAACTAATGTTGGATGATTAAGTCTAGCCGTGCCTCAATCTGGCAATCTCTCCACCTGTTGAATTTAACTGCTAACAGTGACGTGATTGTATTGCTAGGATATGACCTAGACATCCCAGCTACTCAGGACACTTAATAGAGAACACGTTCTCCGAAAGGTCACCAAACTGTTGACTTTATTCATATACTTGGCACAAATACTAGGCACAGTACGAAAGACATTTGGGTAAGCGACTAGATGTTGGAGCTAAATGCCAATTAGACACCAAAAGACCGAAGCCGAAACAGGAACATTCGCCCGAGAGCCGACGAAAGCCGCGCTTATCACCGGATGGTACTACAACATACAACAGCTAACAACAACTCATTAATAATTAGTTGTTAGACTAGCCAGAATCCTAGGAAGCCATGTGATATGCTTCAAATTACTGGGTGTGTTGTTTTGCTGTCGATGTCGGTGGTGTTGTAAGAGCACTGCACTTTACAGGCATTCACACTTCCATATCCTCCTATAATTGTAATATAATAGATGATTCAGACTCTTCTATATGCAGTTGCACGTGTTGTTTCGTTTCATTGAGGTGATGTGTGTATGTATCTGTATCTGTATTTGTATTTATGTTTGTGTTTGTGTTTGTGTACCGTCCTCTCTCCAACCCTAGAACTACAAAGCAACATCAGTTGTGACATAGCGAAAAGACATGAATTATTTAAACACATTATGATCAACACTCCATTTAACCAGTACCGTATGTTCAACAGAACTCATTGCTTGGATGCGGCAACCTTGGCGAGCTCATCTCTGTGGCGGGCATTAGTTAGTACACGATACAGCAATAGAAAACAGAGAGGACAAACTCACTTCAGCTCCTTGGAAAAATCGTCATCGACATCGTTATCGTCCCAGTCCTCAACCCAAAGGGCCTTCTCTGCGGAGGCTCCCATCGCCTGGTTGTCCTGCCAGTCCTCTGCCTGGAAGTCCTCGAACTCGTCGTCCTCCTCGAGCGACTGGATCACCTTCTGCTTCTCGCTCGTCGGCTCTGTGCTCTCGGGAAGTGCCATAGTGTACAGCTATCGATCAACACTCTGCTGCTCAACGGCAAATACCCCATAAAGAAGAAGAGAGAAGTGAAGAAGACGCTTTGTGGCGACGTGCCGCTATTGACACGCAGATCAAATGGCAGACGGTAAGCGCAACATAGAAAATTTTGGCTGTGAGCTCACATCATCAACTCAGACTTAACAGAGAGAAAGGGAAAGGGCTCTTGCTAAAGGAGAGGACCGAGAGCTTGGCGATGAAAGAGGCAGTGGTAGACATCGCTCCGAAGCGCATCAGGGGCATCGACTTCGGTGCGCTCACCGAGCAGGACATCCTGGCGCAGTCCGAGGTCGAGGTGTCCACAAGAGACCTCTTTGATCTCGAGAAGGGCAGAACGCCCAAGAGCGGAGGTGCACTCGACACACGAATGGGTATCTCGTCGAACTCTGCAGAGTGTGCCGTGTGCCACGGCAACCTTGCCACCTGCCACGGCCACTTTGGCCACTTGAAGCTTGCGCTGCCCGTCTTCCATGTCGGCTACTTCAAGGCCACCATCCAGGTGCTCCAGTCGATCTGCAAATCGTGTGGCTGTCTGTTGATTGACGAAGAGACCAAGAGACGCTTTAGACAGGACCTCAGAAGACCCGGGATCGATAACCTCAGAAGAATGGGGATCATCAAGAAGATCCTTGACCAGTGTAAGAAGCAACGACGCTGCCTCGAGTGTGGAGCTGTCAATGGTGTTGTCAAGAAGGCTGCTGCTGGATCTGGTACTGCATCCCTCAAGATCATCCATGACACTTTCAAGTACATTGGGAAGAAGCCAGCAAGGGAAAAACTCGAGTGGGATATGGACATAGACCATGCGGTGCGCAGAAACCCAGATATCGAGAAGTTCATCAAACGCTCGATGGATGACCTCAACCCGCTCAAGGTGCTCAACTTGTTCAAGCAGGTTAAACCGGAAGACTGTGAATTACTCGGTATCGACTCGGGAAGAGGAGGAAGACCAGAGATGTACATCTGGAGATACCTCCCGGCACCGCCAGTGTGTATCCGTCCGTCGGTGATGATGAGCGATTCCCCAACGTCTAACGAGGATGATCTCACGGTCAAGCTCACGGAAATTGTTTGGACGAGTTCGTTGATTAGAGCCGGTATCGAGAAAGGTATATCCATCAACAACCTCATGGAACAATGGGATTACCTTCAGCTGTCCGTTGCAATGTACATAAACTCCGACGCAGCTTCTCCCTCGATGCTTCCAGGAGCAAGTGGCGCCACAAAATCCGCAAAGCCCATCAGAGGTCTTTGCCAGAGACTCAAGGGTAAACAGGGTCGTTTCAGAGGTAATCTGTCTGGTAAACGTGTTGATTTCTCCGGTCGTACTGTTATTTCTCCAGATCCGAACTTGTCAATCGACGAAGTGGCCGTCCCTGATAGAGTTGCAAAAGTCTTGACATATCCAGAGAAATGCACAAGATACAACAAGGAGAAACTACAGAGCCTCATTATTAATGGCCCGACAGTACATCCTGGTGCAAACTACGTGCTTAAGAAGAATGAAGATGCTCGTCGTAACTTGAGATATGGTGACAGATACAAGCTCGCCAAAAATTTGCAGTATGGTGATGTTGTTGAGAGACATATTGAAGACGGTGACATTGTTCTGTTCAACAGACAACCGTCGCTCCACAGACTTTCCATCTTGGCGCACTATGCAAAGATCAGACCTTGGAGAACCTTCAGATTAAACGAGTGTGTCTGTACACCTTACAATGCCGATTTCGATGGTGACGAAATGAACTTGCACGTTCCTCAAACCGAGGAGGCGAGAGCAGAGGCTATCAACCTGATGGGTGTCAAGAACAACCTTCTCACTCCAAAATCCGGTGAGCCAATCATTGCTGCAACTCAGGATTTCATCACTGGTTCTTACTTGATTTCACACAAGGACTCGTTCTTTGATAGAGCCACTTTGACTCAACTCTTGTCGATGATGTGTGATGCCAACCTCCAATTTGATCTTCCACCACCAGCAATTCACAAACCAGTCTACATGTGGACAGGTAAACAGGTATTCAGTTTGCTCATTAGACCAAATAAGAAATCACCTGTCATTATCAACTTGGATGCAAAGAACAAGACTTTCACTGCTCCACCAAAGGGTATGAGAAATGAAATGTCTCCAAATGATGGCTTCGTCATCATTAGAGGGTCCAACGTCCTTAGTGGTGTCATGGACAAATCCACACTCGGTGATGGTAAGAAACACTCTGTGTTTTACACAATCCTCCGAGACTATGGTCCAAAGGAGGCAGCACAGGCTATGAACAGAATGGCAAAGCTCTGTGCCAGATTTTTGGGTAACAGAGGATTCTCTATTGGTATCAACGATGTGACTCCTGGTATTGAATTGAAGACCAAAAAGGAGGAAATGGTCGAGACAGCTTATGCCAAGTGTGATGAACTCATTGAGCTTTTCAACAAGGGAAAACTGGAAACACAACCCGGTTGTAATGAAGAGCAAACGTTGGAGGCAAAAATTGGTGGTCTTTTGTCCAAGGTGAGAGAAGAAGTTGGTGATGTTTGTATTAAAGAGTTACCATCCTCCAACGCTCCATTGATCATGGCAACATGTGGTTCTAAAGGTTCTACTCTTAACGTGTCTCAAATGGTTGCTGTTGTCGGTCAGCAGATTATCTCTGGTAATCGTGTTCCAGATGGATTCCAAGATCGTTCTCTCCCACATTTCCCAAAGAACTCCAAGACTCCACAGTCAAAGGGATTCGTCAGAAACTCGTTTTATTCTGGGTTATCGCCTCCCGAATTTCTTTTCCATGCTATTTCTGGTCGTGAAGGTCTGGTTGATACTGCGGTGAAGACTGCGGAGACTGGTTACATGTCTAGAAGATTGATGAAATCTCTAGAGGACTTGAGTTGTCAGTACGATAACACCGTCAGAACTTCTGGAAACGGTATTGTCCAGTTCACATATGGTGGTGATGGTCTTGATCCATTTGACATGGAAGGTGATGCTAAGCCCGTCAACTTCAACAGAACTTGGGACCATGCATACAACATTACATTTAACGCCAATGAGAAGACGCTTCTTCCATATGAGGCCATTGAATCTGTCGAAGCAGTGCTCAAGCCTCTAGAGTCCAGGTTATTGAGATATGATAACCTGGGTCAATTGGTGAAACCAGAAGACTTTAACAAGATTGAGTACATTGACCAGAAAGATGCCGAGAGGGAATTCTACCAGTCAATCCGTGATTTCATTTACAAAAAGGCTGAAACCCTTTCAAGAGTCAGAGAAAGCAAAGGCCTTCAGCCATTGTTGGAAAAGCCTAATGATGAATTAGCTCTGATGGACTTGGACGAAGCTGCTAATGATAAATCTATTATTGCCATCAACCAGCTCGCTAAAATCACAGAGAAGTGCGTGAAGGAGTTCTTGGATATTGCCATCCGCAAGTATGGTCGTGCTAGAGTGGAACCAGGTACTGCAGTTGGTGCTATTGGTGCTCAGTCTATTGGTGAACCGGGGACACAGATGACTTTGAAGACTTTCCATTTTGCTGGTGTTGCTTCGATGAATGTCACTTTGGGTGTTCCTCGTATTAAGGAGATTATTAATGCTTCAAAGGTTATTTCTACTCCGATTATCAACGCTGTCTTGGTTAATAATGAAGATGAAAGAGCAGCTAGAGTCGTAAAGGGAAGAATCGAGAAGACATTGTTGTCAGATGTTGCATTCTACCTACAGGATGTCTACAAGAACGCTGATTCTTACATTGAGGTTAAGATCGATTTGAAAACCATCGAGAAGCTTCAGTTGGAGTTGACTATGGAGGATATTTGCCTTGCCATTGTGAAGGCTCCAAAACTCAAGATATCCAACAACGATGTCAGTATTGTTGGAAGAAACAGAATTCGTATCAAAGTGAATGATGTTGATGATAGTAAGAAGTCAACTAGCGCTTCAATGAAAGAGCCGCCTAACACATCAACGAAAGAGCCAACTAGCACGAAAGAGCCAGCGATGAAAGAGCCAACTAAAAATGATCTCTTCTTCAGAATGCAGCACTTGCGCCGTGTTCTTCAGAACGTGGTTGTCAAGGGATTACCAGATATCTCCAGAGCCGTTATCAATATCCGTGATGATGGAAAGAAAGAACTTCTTGTTGAAGGTTATGGTTTACGCGATGTCATGTGTACAGATGGTGTTGTTGGCGCTAAGACAAGGACTAACCACGTTTTGGAAGTGTTCCAGGTGTTGGGTATTGAAGCAGCTAGATCAAGTATCATTGGCGAGATTGACTACACCATGTCTAAGCACGGTATGAGCGTCGATCCTCGTCACATTCAGTTACTTGGTGATGTCATGACATACAAGGGCGAAGTCCTTGGAATTACGAGATTTGGTCTGAGTAAAATGAGAGACTCTGTGTTACAGCTGGCATCTTTCGAGAAAACAACTGATCACTTGTTTGACGCTTCATTCTACATGAAGACAGATAAAGTTGAAGGTGTATCTGAGTGTATCATTCTTGGACAGACCATGTCTATCGGTACAGGATCGTTCAAACTGGTTAAGCAGATTGGCATTGATGAGGAGAATCTCACACCGAAGGCAACATTATTCGAGGATCTGTGTGAACAAGTTGTTGCTGCGTAAGGTTTGTTATAGGCTATTGTTCTTGTGTTCTCGTTGTATCTAAGCCTTTGGCTGAGTAAGTGGCCACTTCTAAATACTTCATACATAGAGGAATCCACATGTGATATTACTATTAAAACTCCGTGTATCGCGTAAAGCTCATCTCAAGACCCTGCCTATTGGGGTCTGGTAATTCTGCGAACTTCTCTGCGTACCTCTATTTCTCAGCATTTCAGGTGTAGTGATATCGTGTACGTCACTAGGCACTTGTAATGAGGATCCCATATTTGAATTTCCAGCAGAGATAGCACTCCTTTGACCTAAAGCATCGGTAACCTTGGGTTCCTGATCCCTCACGTTGTCCTTGTCTAGCACTTTCAAGATGCTTGAATCATGTATGCTTTCCCACCAGCCTGGATCATCACCCATAATTCTATCCAACTGTAGGTCCTTCCATACAGAATTCCTCTGTGCTTTGTTCTTGATGGCACCGAATGCAGAGTTCTGAACAGATGTCTCGTCGTCGTCATCATCCAAATCCATCACGAGAGCTGGTGCCTCAATGGGATCATTCGGTAGCTTGTCGTGCACCCACGTTGCGGAGTACTGAACATAGTGACTCTGCACTAAGTGTATGTATGAAAATCCCGAGTCCCTGGACATCTTATGCTTGTTGGCTGTTATTAACGAGGGAAGAGAGTTGTAGTTGGGGCCGTTTTGTGATACCTTTTTGTTTACCTTCTCATTCTTATACGCAAGAGATTACGTAATACATTGTGGTGAATAAATTGTTAGGCGCACTTTTCATATAATGTACCGAGCGCCGGTTACGAGAGCGCTTTCTACACAGTTTTTGTAGTATATACGACCGGGTTAGTTACCAGAACTTCTATAGACTTGATAGAGTAAGTATTATAATAAAGGAAGAACAGTTCCCCTCTTTTTTTTTAACTTATATTCTGGATCATCTTAAACTCATACATATACCAGTCGCGTTCACCGTTCACCAAGACTTATCTGTTAGTTATCCTCTGTTCTTACCGTCTGTTTTTCTTTTCCTTTTATGTTCGAACTCGTTGAAAGTTTTTGATCTTTAACAAACCTTCCTGTGTTTCAACCTGTGCTCTTTAAGCTTGGGCTTAACATCCCTCCTTGCGCCGCTGGTGGAGGCTCAGCTTTTGTTTGTATCAATCAAGGCTTCTCAGAGCTCTAGTAGTGCTTGAAATGTGTTTTGATGTAGTAAACAGTTCTGGCTGTGATTTTCTGCTCCATTCCATACCATACAGTGTCGTATACTCCGGTTGCTTGCCCCATTTCTGTCAACAGCTTCAATCCACTTGCTTTTATACTCCAAGTGTTCGTCCGGGTCTCTTGGGTGCCACATACGGTCATGTAGGTTGTCTCGGATGGCCTTCCACAGTTCTTGGGTTGTGATGCATTCGTTGAACATGTGTGGGATTCTTCCTTTGTTACCTTCTCCACAGAACCGGCAATCGTTCGTCTCGTGGATTTTGCGAGACCCTGTTGGATTGAACTCAACGCTAGGACATTGGGAATTCTAAGATTAACTTTAATCTGTAGAAATGGAAGCTCATAGGTCTTGTTGGTCTTGGGATCGTGAAACTAGCTGTTTTGGTTTCGAGACAAGGACGTTGCCGACTACGGGGGTTGGCATTGTTCTGTGAGTCTGTAAGCATAGAACTATTATAATGTTCGTATTATGTATCTCAATGGTTCGTTACGAGGCTATAACACTGTGGATTCCCGTACTGGCTTTGGTCTTAGAAGATGGACGTTTATAGGTCATGTTCTTTCTGGGGGTTTATAATATGTCTGAAATTATTTTCTTGTCGGCAATCACCTGCAGTCCATGGTGCTGTCATTAATACATATATCTAGATTGATACTTGGTTTGATGACTCTAGACTTCGTCAAAGCTGCTTATTGGCATTTACTGTCACTAGAAGTATTTCGCCAAATTCGGATTGGGACTCTGGACCCTGGACCCTGGCCCTTGGCCACAAAACACTGGGTAGATCTCATAGAAATGGCCATGGATTCTCCGCATCAACAGACGGAAGTATGCTAACTATTCCATTTGAACATTGCATCTATCTGTATATCAAAGTAATGGTAGAAATCAGTGCTTTTCTCAGTTTTTGCCATTAAACAGCAGCCCAGCTCGGATCTGGAACATATCGGACGTCATGCAGAACTAGTCTGGGCGCTATGCGTAAAATATCGGTTTATACAGGGCGATACACAAGGCTATCGGAACGGATACTTGTAATAACTGAAAGAATCTCTTATCGTTCTAAATAAATCATAATATAAAATAAGACAAAAACACGAACATACTAGACTACTTAGGGCCACGGAATTCGGCATTGTAAAGGCATCCGAATAACCACAATACCTTCGTAATTGTTGAAGTAATTGTTGGGACATATGCGTTCCATATTGGGAAGTCGCACACACCGTATATCATGCCTGATGCATTATGCGAAAAAACACGGCAAAATGGCACAAAGATGATTGGACTGATAGGTTTTCAGTTCTAAAATTTACTGAAATGGTAAAATTTGGTTTGATGCAAAAACGCATGCATTGTTTTTTTTTCTTTTTTTACGCATTGTCTAGTATTCCAATGTGTGAAGAGGTTGGTGATCGGGCGGAGCACATAAGCATATTGAGATACTCTGAGACGTCTACACATATCTAAACGAGGCCTCCGATAGCAGTGGATGAAGCATTAATCCTCTTGCAGACGAATATTTTCACAATAAATGACATGACATGCATTGCAAGGTTTTAGGGATCTCGATGTACCATTGCTCATAATGCTAGCGAGATATTTTAACACACCTTTTTTCTAATCTTCAAATCCTGATCTTTGGTATGATGTTTTAGCTTCTCTCATTTCTTTTTGATAATGCAATGGAGCACGCAAGAACTAACCCGAAAAAATCTGTACTATTTGAAACCTCAGATCTGCATGCGTACATATGCATCTCGTCTAACCGTAGGGTCTGCATACTTTAGCGATTCGGCGTTTGTTAAACCAAGTTGCCGGCATTTGGGCTCCTAAATTGGTTGAAGTTATAGGTAGGATGTTGACTACGAATCTGAATATGTTGGAAATCAGAAGAAATGTATCGGCCTCGGAACGTGCAGACAATTTAAACAACCTCCGTCGACGAGAGAGAACAAGAGAATCTGATGATACTTGCATGCTCTCCAACCTTACAGTTTAATTATGACGTTGGAATCGTCTACTGTCATCATGAGTGAGAAAAGCACACATATCTTCTGGACAAGCAACTGCTGTGATGGAATGGGGGCTAACCAAGCAGTCAGATCAGGATGGGCAATATGATACTACAGCAGATAGTTATTATCAACACTATAGATCCTAATCTCTTCTGACCAAATGTCTGCAGAATGCTATTAGCAAGAATTCCCAGATCCATGAGGATCATTCCGAACATCTCATAACTTAGAAATTGTTACAGTAGAACTGTAATGAGAGGATTTGAATTACAATATGCAAACACCATGCAAATTCTCTCAATGCTGGTCTTCGGTTAATTACGACCGTACCTATAAAAGAAGTACCTCAGTCTTCTGAATAGTGAAGCCAGAGGATCGAATTGAGGCACAATACACACAATGAGGTTTAAAGCTTCTGGTATTGCCTTGGTTCTACTCTCCAGTGCTGTGGCCAAAAATGTCGATGGAGTCTTCACAAGTATTGACTCCATCACAAATGCTCAGTTGTCATCCACGTCAACGCCATTCGACTGGTGGAAAGTGAAAATGTCCTGGTGCATTAACACTTCTAAAGTAGCCACAGGTGATACTTTTGCACTGACGATGCCATACATTTACCAACTTAGAATTTTGAGACATGGTGCCATCTTCAACAGTTTTGACCTCATATCCAATAGAAAGACCATTGCAACGTGCGATGTCGACCCTGCAGGTGGAAGGGCTTTAAGCACAAACATTACTTGTCGCGTAACCGGTGACCTTTCGAAATATGGTATAGTAACTGGTATTACCAATTTTGAGATTGTCTTTGATGGAGGTGGTAGATCGGAGACTATGGAAGCCGCTTCCCATTGGGTTCCAGGCGTGAACAAGGTAACATGGAACGGCAATCTGAACTCAACTGTAAGATTTGCATCTACAGACACAACTTCATACCAATTGATAAGCAGAATTACTATGAGGGGTGATGTTTTCTATTACTTTCTTTCCGACAAGTCGATGTGTAATAACCAAGGGATTCGATCAGGATCGATTTCCTTTGATTTCTCCAGTACTGCTACAGTGTCTGTCGATGATTTGGAAGCTTACATCGCAACCAGGATAAATGAGTTTGGCTTCTACACTGGATATAAGGACATAGACTACTCAATCTACCAAACATCTTCCAGGAGCCTGCAGATTACTTTTGCTGCTATCCCATCTGGAAACCGTCTCGCTATCTCTTTCTTTGGCAAAATGTTAACGGCTCAACCATCCTCTGCCACTGTCAACATGCAAGTCTTTTGCAGAAATGGCCGATTTGATCAAACAAGGTTTATTCAAAATTGGACTCCAGCACCCGGGTCTGCCTTTGGTGATGGAAGGGGAAGTGAGTAATTCTTTAGATGGTGAAATGGTTACGAACTCAGTTATCTGATACTCCCGAAATCCACTTTATACCTCTCACCACTTCACGTTATCTTTGAAATATCCATTAACTAACACCACAAACAGCGCATCCAATCACAGTAACCACTACACAGCATTGGACAAGATCCCACAGAGCTACCAAGTTTACAACTGGTACAGGCGGAACCATAACTGCAATCATCATACAACCTACCGCAGAGATAAGTTACACCGTTCCTGACGCGTACACCACTACGTTCACTAACTCTGATGGTTCTTCTGAGAGTGGCATTGTGACGTATTACCCTACTCAGGATAGCGATGGTAACTTTGCGACTGGTACTTCTACGATCCCATTCACCGTTCCCGACGCGTACACAACCACGTTTGCTAACTCTGATGGTTTTTCTGAGAGCGGTATCGTGACGTATTATCCTACCCAGGATACTGACGGTAACTTCGCTACTGGTACTTCTACGATCCCATTCACCGTTCCCGACGCTTACACCACTACGTTCACGAACTCTGATGGTTCTTCTGAGAGCGGTATTGTGACGTATTATCCTACTCAGGATAGCGATGGTAACTTTGCGACTGGTACTTCTACGATCCCATTCACCGTTCCTGACGCGTACACCACCA